>CAUDMG010003559.1:1830000-1855000 GCA_958450375.1 Homarus gammarus | reverse complement strand
GGAATGGGGGAGGAGGAGGATGGGGAAAAGGGAAGGATGTAGAAATATGGGTAAGGGAAGGAAGAGAGGAGGAGGAGGATCGCTGAGGAGAAGAGGAGGAGAAGGAATTAGGGAAGCGGTATTATAGGGGGAAGAGATTAGGCATAAAAGAGGGAGGGAAGGAGGGAGGTGGGGGGATATGGGTAAAGGAGATGAGAGGGTAAATTGACAAGGGGAGATGTATGAGGGAAGAAGAGGAAAGGAGAAAGGTTAATTGGGAAGATACAATCAAAGGGAAAGTGAGAGAGAAGGGAAATGGAGAAGAAATAGAAGGGATGGTGGGAGGGAGAAAAACGAGAGGGAAGGTGGATACAGAAAGGAAAAGGGAGGGTAAAGGGGGAGGAAGAGAGGGAGAGAAAGATGTCTGGGAAGGAGGTGAAGACGCCAAAAACGGGACGGGACAGGTAGAAGGAAGGGGTGGAACGGTAGCTGTAAGACCCAGGGAAACAGTTTCAAGATGAAATGTAGATCTCTGGTGTTTGGTTACTGAGAGAGAGAGAGAGGAGCTACCCGACACTGCCAGAAGTCCTCCCATCAACCCCCCTCAAGTCTACCAGGGATATGGAATTTAGTGCCGCCTCTTCTTCCCCTTCCTCCCCTTCCCCTTCCTCCCCTTCCCATTCCTCCCCTTCCCCCACCTCCGTCTCCTCCTCCACCTAACCTGTCCCAGATACGACACCAAAAAATCCCCTCAACCAGGTCATTTACACATAATAACAGGATCAGTCAGCTTCATTATCGCCTCACACACATATAAGGCTGAATTAATCCCTTCAAAAGCTGGAGTACACAGGAGTGGAACGTGGCGGGGGGGGAGGGAGGGGGTAGCATGGGGTGGTCAAGGTAGGTAAAGTACTATTGAACCTCGAGATAGTAGATAGTAGGTATAGAGCTTCATAAACACTATTCTGCACTACACTACACTGCACTACAAAAAAAACACAAAAAACTTTCCTTAGAATTAGAACTCAGAACTCCTTGTGACTAAGTTGTGTGAGCCTTTAACACAGTCTCTCCGTTCGTCGCCCTCACAAAGTTACACCAAGTTGGGGGGGGGGTTTTCTTGGTTTTAGTTTGAAATGAGTTTAGTTTCGTTTAGGTTAGTCAAGTTTTGGGTTAATTAATCAACTTGTACTTTAGTAACTTAGGTGGCTTATTTTATTTATTTATTTATTTATTTATTTATTTATTTATTTGAGTGTATTGTTAGCTGAGGGAGGAAGAGAGAGAGGGGTGAGGGAGGTAGAGAGGGGTGAGGGAGAGAGGGAGAGGGGTTAGGGAGAGAGGGAGAGGGGTGAGGGAGAGAGAGGGGGTGAGGGTGGAAGAGAGGGGTGAGGGTGGAAGAGAGGGGTGAGGGAGACGGGAGGGTGAGTGGTGGGATTTAACAAGACAGGCAGCCATTCTTGTGGTCACTGCGGCTGCCCACCTGAGGGAGGCCCTTAGTACAGGTGTGGCGAGGAGGAGGAGGAAGAGAAGGGGGAGGAAGAGGAGAAGGAGGAGGAACAGGAGGAGGAGGAGGAGGAGGGGGAAAGGTCACGAACTTGAAATCCGCATGTTAAAGTCACACACTCACTCACTCACGAGTAACCATTACACCACTACTACCACCACCTACCACACTACCACCGCTACCACCAGCACAAGACGCTAACTCAAACACCAACTCCTAACTCCGTTTTTTGTTAGCAACCAAGTTAATGGTTACAAGTTGGTGCTCTCTCTCTCTCTCTCTCTCTCTCTCTCTCTCTCTCTCTCTCTCTCTCTCTCTCTCTCTCTCTCTCTCTCTCTCTCATCCTTCCTAAGTAATCCTCCTCCTCCTTCTCCATGTTTCCCCCTTCTCTGCCTTCCTCGCTTCTTCCTCCTCCTCCTCCTCCTGAGTGTTTGGTCCTGCGGTGTGGTGTTGAGTTTGCTCCTGTGGGTTTAGTGTTACATGTGGGGGGGAGGGGAGAAAGGGGGGGTAGGGAGGGGAGAGAGGGGGGATGGTAGGGAGGAGGGGGTTAAGTTTTTGTTAAAGTTATACACGTAGGTCGAGTTAGCTACTCCTTTACCTCCTGTTCCATACCTTCCCCTTCTCCCTACCTCTTTTTCCTCTTCATCTTCCTCCTCTTATACTCCTTCCTCTTCCTCCTCTTACTCCTTCATCTTCCTCCTCTTACTCCTTCCTCTTCACCTCTTCCTCCTTCCTCTTCACCTATTCCTCTCCTTCAGATCTAATTTTAGGTAATGAATCTCACACGAATATTTATAGTCAACTTCTCATATTTGGTAACCTGTTCAGCGAGTGTCTCCCCCCCCCCCCCCAAAAAAAAAGTTTGCTAGGGGGGGGGCAAGGTAGCAATATACCGGGGGGGGGGGGGAATTGGAACAAGATGGCAAAAATAACCCCATATAAATCACTGGTAGGCTTGTGTGCGTCCCACTGTAGGGGGGAGGGGGGGGAGTCGTCCTGGTGTCCGCCACTTAAGGAGGAACAAGTTCTACAAGATGGCCGACCACGTGACAACACCACCGAACAGGAACCAGTGGTGGAGGGCTGCCCCGTGGGGTGGAGGGCTGCCCCGTGGGGTGGAGGGCTGTGGAGGGCTGCCCCGTGGGGTGAGGGGGATATTAACTAGTAGTGGACGGTTGCCCTAGTGGATGAAATGAGAGGGGCATTGTGGATGAGTGCCCCAGGGGATGAAAGGGGGGGGGGAGGTTAAGGGGTGCTCCGTGGGGTGAGGTGAGGGGCAGGGGGTCGTGTTACTCTGTGGTGGGGGACAGGTTCACCACAGTCCACCTCTTAACCCTCGTGAAGAGACCCCTGTGGTAGTGACCCGCCCTGACCTGACCTGCCCAAATGTTGATTGATAGACGGATGGATAGATGGATACATAGATAGATGGTAAAATAGATGGATAGACAGATAGATAAATAGATATATAGATGGATAGACGATCGATAGATAGATGGATAGATGGATAGGTAGATAGACACAAATAGATAGATATATTTAATCGGTATAATTGTCTTAGCATTGAGTCAATAGATAGTGGCGACCAATAAGTCCTTTAAATCTAAGGTAACTCAAGAAAGATCTGAGTGGGTGGGTGGGTGAGTGAGTGGGTGGGTGGGTGGGTGAGTGAGTGGATGGGTGGGTGGGTGGGTGAGTGAGTGGGTGGGTGGGTGGGTGAGTGGGTGGATGGGTGGGTGTCATAGTTATAAATGTTCTCAGTAAAGGATGTTATTTTATTATTGTTATTATTATTATTACAATGAAAGTCTTGAGTCTTGAAGGTAAGATTGACGCTAAAGTCCGAAAGCTGAGCCTTGAGCTAAGACCTGACGCTTAAGTCTTACCTAAGTTGGGTGTATGGTGAGAGATCTCCCCACGCGGCGTATTAGCATAAGTAACGAAGGGGGGAGAAGAGAAGGAAGGGGTATAGGAGAGGAGGAGAAGGGGAGGATAAGGGAAAGATGGAGGTTTAAGAAATAAATAGGTTGATTTTCTCTCTCTCTCATCATTATCATCTTTCACCCCTACCCCCTCCTTCCTCCCCCTCTTTCCCCTCCTTCCTCCCCCTCTTTCCCCCCTTCCCCACATCCCTCCCTCCCTCCCTGGGTGTTCACTGTTGACTCCCTTAATTAACCTGTGTGTACTCAGTGTTAGTGCCGCTCTGATTGGTTATTTTGTTACGTCTTTTTGTTGTGTTATTTCCGACAACCACAGATTATCCTAGACGCTGCCGGGAGGTGGGTGTTTACCGAGCAGGAGAGGGAGGGGAGGTGTGGGGGGGGGAGGGAGAATAGGGAAGGTATGAGAGGGAGAGAGATAGGGGAGAGAGAGGGGTAGGGGGAGGGAGGTAGGGGCAAAAGGAAGTAGGGGGAGAGTGAAAGGAGAGATGATAGTATGGGAGAGGGAGGTGGGGAAGGAGGAGGTGGCGGGGCGGAAGACGCTGAGTGGATGAGTGAGACAAAAAAAAAAAAGGAGGTAAGAAGGTAGAGGAGGAGGCGGAGGGAAGAGATAGCAGGAAGGAGGAGATGTAAAGGATGGGTCTGGTCAGGGTGGGAAGGAGGAGGAAAGGAGAGGCGGAAAGGAGGAGGAGCAGGAGGGGGGAGGAGGAGCAGGAGGAGGAGGAGAGGCGGGCACGATGAGGAGGAGGAAGAGGAAAGGAGGAGGAGGAGGAGGAGGAGGAGGTCCAAGTTTTGTATGCAGCTGAAGTATTAAAAAACATAATCCCTAATCCTTTGATATCCCCAGTATAGAATCCTACGCTCCTTAGACCCCCGCCGTCGACTATCCTGCGGTAGGAGGAGGAGGACGTGCAAGACTTAACGGGACGTCCCTTAAGCCCTGGGTCCTGTCGGTAGTGGGGGGGGGGGGGGGGCGGCGGCTCTTGGCATCTCTCTCTCAATTGGCTGTTAGAGTAATCCAGGTCATTATGGCTGGGTCAGTGCCTGGTAGCGTGGCCCGGGAGACATAGGGAGGAGGGAGAGTGGGGAGATGGAAGGTAGGATGAAGGAAGGGATGGCCAGTCAGGAAGGAATCCGGCCAAGGAGGAGCCCGGCCAGGAAGGAACCCGGCCAGGAAGGAACCCGGCCAAGGAAGAGTCCGGCCAAGGAGGAGCCCGGCCAGGGAGGAACCCGGCCAAGGAGGAGCCCAGTGTGTGTGTTTATATACCTTAAGTGGAACAGTAAATAGGTTTGGTACGAGTGAGGAACCAATGGCGTCTAGCACGCTGATTGGCTATTAGATGAAGTGGTGGTAGTAGTGGTAGTGGAAAGAGGAGGAGGAAGGAGGGAAGGAAGGTTGGTAGGTTGGAAACACACTCTAGCAAAGACGCACTTTAATCAAACTTCAATACAAGGGTTCGACTCTCCCGGCGCGTTAATATAATTAGGAAATTAGCCCCCCCCCCCCCCTTCTTGCTACGCGCCCCGGAAATAAATTAGCTGATCAAACTTCGAGACGGGTTATGTTTTGGAGGGAGGGAGGGAGGGAATGGTGTTGGTACCTGCTGATTGTGATATTTCCAGGTGGTGTTGTAGTGGGGAAGGTGATAATTACGGGTTGTGTTCTAGACCTGGTTAATATTTCCAGTTTGCATTCCGAAGCTAGTCGGTATTTCCGGGTAATATTTCAGAACTATTTAATATTTCCAGCTTATGTTCTCAAACTTTCCAGTATTTCCAATTAAAGTTCCAAAACTTTCTATTCCTTCCAGTTTACATGTCCTAAAACTTTTCAATATTTCAAGTTTATATTCCAAAATATTTCAGTCATTCCAGTTAGTATTCCAAAACATTCCAGGATTTCCAGTGAAGTATCCCATAACGTTCTCATAATTTCAGTTAGTGTTCCAGAAACTACCGTAAGATCGTGGACTCACTCCCCGGTAGCGTAAAAGACTCTGTATTTACACGTCTTAGAAAACTGTGTCCTGGAGCTCCCTTTGGTGTCCTGGAGCGCTCTACGGTGTCCTAGACCGCCCTTTGGTGTCCTGGAGCGCCCTTCGGTGTCCTGGAGCGCCTTACGGTGTCCTGGAGCGTCCTACGGTGTCCTGGAGCGCCTTACGGTGTCCTGGAGCGCCTTACGGTGTCCTGGAGCGTCCTTCGATGTCCTGGAGCTCCCTACGGTGTCCTGGAGCTCCCTACGGTACCTCCAGACTGTTGAATACCTGAAGAAGACTGGACGGTAAACAGTTTCCAAACCAGTCAGCGATGAAAGGACCAAAATTGATTCCTACTCTAAATAGATTTCATTATACAGAGTACCAGACTCTCTCTCTCTCTCTCTCTCTCTCTCTCTCTCATAGGGAAAAGTGGTACCCAAGAGTGTAAGTGAAGTATGGAGCTACACTAATCAAACGCCATTGATTCAGTCTTACATACTGTATTACTAGAGAGAGAGAGAGAGAGAGAGAGAGAGTTAGGGGTTAGATGTGATTATGAGACAAGGAGATAGACAGACAAAGAGATGAATAGAAAGAGATTCAGATACAGGTATAGAGAAAGAGAGATAGGAGGGTGAGATGTCTAGGTGTTACTGACCACCTGGAGACCTACCTACCACCCCTCCCCCCCTTCCGTCGCCGCCGCCGTCCCTTTGATGGTTATAAGCCTTTGATCCAGGTGTCGTTTCTTGAAGACGACGATTCGCTGAACCTTCTAGTCTCTCTCTGTCTCTCTCTCTCGGGTATACCAGTGAGGGAGGAGCAAAGGAAGTGTCACTGCCTTCTCAGGAACGGGTGCCACTGTCGAGAGGGAAGGGTGCCGTGTGGTGCATCTCATCTGCCAAAGGTCCTTATATTTTCTTGACCTCAGGTTCGTTTCTTTTCTTCGTGGGATTCATCTGGATTCACCCCCCCCCCCCCCCTCGTTTAGTTTATTCACGGTGTCGTTCTCTCGATCATCGCTGTAAAGAATAAGAGTAGTTTTTATTTAAAGAAAATCCGCTTTGAGGTCCGAGGCTCCCCAAAAAATCGTCTGTTTTCTTTAAGAGATTCTATCTTGGTTCACGTCCGCCCGTCTGTCCGTCTGTCCTTAAGGTGCTCTGATGTACTCGTTCGTAGTGAGTTAAGCCGTCTGAAAGTCTGTCTCGTCTCTCCTCCTGTCTCTCTCTCACCTGCCTCTCTCACCTATGTCTCTCTCCCTCTCACCTATGTCTCTCTCCCTCTCACCTGTCTCTCTCTCCAGCCAGGTATGTCTCTTAAAATACATATAAGTCAACTTGGGTGTTTATCCCCAAAATATTTAGAAGGTTTTATCGTCAGGCTGTTGAAATCTCTGCCGTCTTCTCTTTGAACCGCTCGTTCCTCTCCCTCCCTCCCTCCCTCCCTCCCTTAAGAATCGCTACCCAAAAAGAAAGCCCTTTATAAACGTCAGGACGAGATAGCAAAGGGCTGCCACCCCCCCTCTCCCTTCTCCCCCTCTCCCCTTTTGTCAGCGAGTGCCTGATATCCCGGAGTTGATGTTTAGGGATCAGGGTCGCCCAAAAGAGCCCTGGGAGCGGCTCTAGTTGGATAATTGTAAAACAGGTATTGTGGAGGTGTCGCCGTCCATCACCAGGGTTAGTGACGGCACCTCGGGGATAATCTTCCCGCCTCTGCCAGATGAAGATATCTTGGTGGTGAGTTCTTTCTCCATCCCTCCTTCCATCCCTATTCTCCTTCCCCCCCACCATCCAACACCCCTCCCTCTTCCTCCCCTCCCCCCTCTTCCTCCCCTCCCTCACACGTTTTGCTGGCGTGTGGGAGGGAGGGGTTGGAGGGTGTTGGCATGTGGGTCGTGGGTTTATCAAGTGTATCATAAATAGGTTAATAAGGAGAGATTAATCACCCTTACCCATCACCACATCTACCTACTGGATAGATGTATGGGGGTCTCCAGCTGTGTGTTAGAGGGTAGGAGGGAGGGAGGGAGGAAAGGAGAGGATGGTAAGGGGAAGAGGGTGGAGGAGGGAGGCGGGTCTTGGACAGCATCAGGCCCACGAAGCAACATCCCTATTGCAGGGGTTGCAACACGACAGGCCTTAAGGGCGTCTTCATCACCCTAGTCTCCATTCCTTCCCTCCCTCCATTCCTTCCCTCGACCTTTATTCAAATCTCAGTTCAGATAATACCTGGAGAAGCCGGACCCCAAGACAAAAGACGTGCGATACACATATAACAAAGAAAAACTATTAAAACGTATTACAGTCACGTGCCAAATCATCCGGAGCTGTTGGCCCAATGCGGAACACAAAGGGGCCCCTGGAGATGGTATCAGGGAACCCGCGCGCCTCCCAGCAGCGCCATCTACAATATATCAGACCAACTCTAAATTTCATTGGTTCTCCCTATTAAAGAATGTTCTTATCACATTCTACCACGGGCTCTCGCATAATGTTGGTGTTTTATGAAGGGGCGTGTGAGGGGCGAAATTGGGGTCAGAGGAGAGTTAGAGTAGCGGTAAGGGAAGGAGAGGAACAGTGATGTGCACAGCTGGACCGTGTGTGAGGGTACTGTGGATGGCGTGGCGTGTTAGAGTAAGAGGTACGAGTTATTCCTTGGTCGTCCTCGTATCGTCCTCGTGTTGGCCTCGTGACTTGTGTGTACAGGTGTGACAACATACCTCACTTATACCTGTTGGCCTCTTCGCTTGACCTCCCCCGTGCTGAGGTGACAGTAGTGTTGGGTAATTAAACACACCTTGCGTTATACACCATTGTATACATGGGGTCAGGCAGGCAGGTATACAGGGGTCAGGCAGGCAGGTATACAGGGGTCAGGCAGGCAGGTATACAGGGGTCAGGCAGGCAGGTATACAGGGGTCAGACAGGCAGGCAAGGAAGGATACAAGGTGTCTGGCAAGCATGAAAGGAAGGTTACAGTATATCGACCAACCAAGCAGGCAGGCAGGCAGAAGGAAGGAAGGCAGGCAGACCCACGGGACCCAACCAAGGGGAGGGGGCGTCTGTGTGGCTCAACTCATTCTTGGAGGCTGAGAATAATCCGTCTTATATTGCATGAGCCGTATTGTGATGGTAATGTGGCGTCTATCTTGGTCTGGTACACAGCTCTCGTTCGCCGTCACTATGAATTATACTTCCTAGAGCTGCAGTCTCCTTAAAACATTTACTGTTATACCGGTATGTTAGTTAAACTGACCACTGTAATTGTGCAGAGGTCAAGAACAACGACGACTGTGGGTGAAGAGGCCATGAACAACGACGACTGTAGGTGAAGAGGCCATGTACAACGACGACTGTAGGTGAAGAGGCCATGTACAACGACGACTGTAGGTGAAGAGGCCATGTACAACGACGACTGTAGGTGAAGAGGCCATGAACAACGACGACTGTAGGTGAAGAGGCCATGTACAACGACGACTGTGGGTGAAGAGGCCATGTACAACGACGACTGTGGGTGAAAAGGCCATGTACAACGACGACTGTGGGTGAAGAGGCCATGTACAACGACGACTGTAGGTGAAGAGGCCATGAACAACGACGACTGTAGGTGAAGAGGCCATGTACAACGACGACTGTGGGTGAAGAGGCCATGTACAACGACGACTGTGGGTGAAGAGGCCATGTACAACGACGACTGTGGGTGAAGAGGCCATGTACAACGGCGACTGTGGGTGAAGAGGCCATGTACAACGGCCACTACATATTGCTGGCCATGTACGTACAACGACCACTACATATTGCTGGCCATGTACGTACAACGACCACTACATATTGCTGGCCATGTACGTATAACGACCACTACATATTGCTGGCCATGTACGTACAACGACCACTACATATTGCTGGCCATGTACGTACAACGACCACTACATATTGCTGGCCATGTACGTACAACGACCACTACATATTGCTGGCCATGTACGTACAACGGCCACTACATATTGCTGGCCATGTACGTACAACGACCACTACATATTAGAAGACTCTAGAGACAGGCAATGAGGTGTCCTTCACTTGGGTTCTCCACTTCTTCCTCCTATTCCTCCTCCTCCTCCTCTTTTTCTTCCTCCTCTTCCTCCTCATATTCCTCCTCCTCTTCCTCCTCATCTTCCTAATCCTCCTCCTCCTCCTCCTTCCCTTCCTCCTGCTCTTCCTCCTCCTCCTTCCCTTCCTCCTCCTCCTCCTAGATAAGAGCTAGACTTGTCATTTGGTGTTATTGTACAGTAAGTCATAAAGTAGTGGATGTACGGTGGTGTGGTGATGTCTGTCTGATCCCTCCTCCTCCTTCCTCCCCCTCCTTCCCCCTCCTTCCTTCCCCCTCCCTCCTTCCCCCTCCTTCCCCCTCCCTCCAATCCTCTTAATGAATCTCGAGAGACGAACAGTAATATAACAGCCCTGCGTCAAGCCCTTGGGTGGATATAAAACGATAGCCAAATGTTCCCGTTAATATACGACTGTTATTATACGGTCAACAGTATCCTAAATATTGTGTTGTGTACTGTTGTAGTCGCCAGTGTGTTGTGTTGTGTTACTGTGCAGCGGCCGTCGTTACTGTCGTGAGAAGAATTGGAAAGTGAATAATCGTGGACGTTGCACAACAGTCAACCACTTGTGTGTGTGTGTGTAATCTTGTTCTCAGGGTCGTTGTATCTTAAGGGTTCGTTACCCCTGACTTACACACACACACACAAACACACATACGGATGGTTGACTTCATTCTTGCACGTATTTCATGCACGTACGCATACACAAGCTTGCATGCGTACACTATTGCCTCACATCTGCTCCGTGCAATACAAAGACTCATGAAGTACAACACACACACACACACACACACACAGGACAAATTCTACCCGGCATGTTTAATAAAATGTCTTGTTAAGTTGTATATATATATGCGAGTCCAGCGTTGTTCCCGTCCCAGCCACACCCACCTCCCACACCCCCACACACCATCCGGGCACCCACACGACTTCTGGACCTCCACATACCTACCGTCCGCCCCCCCCCCCCCCCACCCATAGCCTGAACTTTCACCCACCTCTCAGTCACCCACACAGCTCCCACACCCCCACACAGCTCCCGGGCCCTCACACACAGCCACCCACAACCTAACTTGACTTGGCTTGACTCCCACACCCTGCCAGGCTCTTTTGTGATATAGTTCTTGTTACACTGTGTATTTGGTTAGGTGTGTGTGTGTGTGTGTGTGTGTGTCTGGAGGAGGATTATGGGGCAGGATTAACAAGGATTATATGGCAGGATTAACAAGGATTATATGGCAGGATTAACAAGGATTATATGGCAGGATTAACAAGGATTATATGGCAGGATTAACAATTATTATATAACAGGATTAACAAGGATTATATGGCAGGATTAACAATTATTATATGGCAGGATTAACAAGGATTATATGAGATGATTAAAACACTATGAACCGAGACAGGTGCGCCCTCCATCCAGTACTGCCAACACCTGCGCGGACTCCCACCTGTCGGCAGCTAATTACTCTTATCTGTAATTGACGTCCCCGAGGTCGATGATAACAAAGGTGTCTGGTACTCTTGCTTCATTCACGTGGTACTCTTGCTTCATTCACGTGGTACTCTTGCTTCAGTCACGTGGTACTCTTGCTTCAGTCACGTGGTACTCTTGCTTCAGTCACGTGGTACTCTTGCTTCATTCACGTGGTACTCGTGTTTCGTTCACGTGGTACTCTTGCTTCATTCACGTGGTACTCTTGCTTCATTCACGTGGTACTCGTGTTTCGTTCACGTGGTACTCTTGCTTCATTCACGTGGTACTCTTGCTTCATTCACGTGGTACTCTTGCTTCAGTCACGTGGTATTACTGTTTATTATATTATTATTATTATCATTACATATTATTATTATCATCGTTGTGTTTGAGGTGAGGTCCGTAGTGTGTGTGTGTGTGTGCGTGTGTGTGTGTGTGTGTGTGTGTGTGTGTGTGTGTGTTTAAGTCCTCTCGTTTTCCCGCCTCGTTTATGGCACCGATGGCGTCCCCTCTCGGCCACAGGTAGATCATAAAAGAGAATAGACAGGTGTAATTGGTGCTAAACGGCTCCTGACCAGTGTTCTGTTTACATCACTGCCTCGTTAATAAAAGATGTTGGGAGGGAGGTGCTGGTCAGGGGTCGCCTGCTGTATAATACTCACCTCTGGCGTCAGTAGTGAAGATCACGTGTTGTGGTGATAACAACAACAACAGCTACAACAATAATAATAATAATAATAATAATAATAATAATAATAATAATCAGGGAAAACCTAAGTTGGGATAATTTGTCAATGCCTAGCTTAAGAGACGGTTTACGATCATCACCAAGACGTAATTAAGTTGGGTGTTGTAGTGTGGAGCAGCTGGTGAGGTGTGGGGCTCACCAGCTGTAGCTCACCGCCTCACATTACCTTCTTATACTTGAACCACTAACACAACACACTCGTCCTCTCCTTCCTGTTGTGGACCTACGATACGACACAACACGACGCTTATGGTCTGTTCTTCCCCGCAACAAACAGTGGGGGCGGGGGGTATTGCCTGCAGGTATGCCGTCAACCACCACACACGTCTTGACTACATCACAATGCCCATCACCTGTTGAGTGAATCATGGCGCCCCTGACCATATCGTTATCCTCTGTTTGTCCAGGAAACGAGGCCATTTTTTGCACCTGCACGAGGGCTGACAGCATTTGGGGGACGGTTGAAAGCTCAGTAGCGTCGAGGGAGTTTTTAAAAGCATTCCCAGGTGCATTTACCTTCACAAAATTGGTGATTACCTTTCCTTCCAGGGGGCGTAGATCAAGTACTGTAGGTGTGTCGTGCCGGCACCCTGATGGATAGGTCAGCCAGGCACGCGAGGGGTTTTAAGTTGCGCTTAATAACACGCTGGACATCTGCATGTTTTGTGTGACTACTAATTTTAGAGCTTTTGACAGCGTCCATAACTTACCGGGAATATGTGGCCGGTGGTGGCTTGGTGTGGGGAGGGAGGGTGGCCAAGGGGAAGGGAGGGAGGGAGGGTGGCCAAGGGGAAGGGAGGGAAGGTGGCCAAGGGGAAGAAGGGAGGGAGGCCAGGGGAAGGGAGTAAGTGTGACCTGAGGGACGGAGGGTGAACTAGGGAGGACCGGGTCAAGTGTTGGCAGTGCTTTCATAGCTGGAGGACACAGCACCATTATACGCCAGACGAACGTTCACTAGTGCCAGCTGTAGCGAACTAGTTAGTGTAGCGAAGAGGTCAATCCATTCCTTCTTTAGAGTCAATTATTGTACACATGAGACACGTGAACCTTATGACAGTTATGTGTGTGTGTGCGCGCGCGCGTGTGTGTGCACGAACGCTTACATAAATTGTTTGTGTAGCATGTATATAGCGTGTGTGTAACGTGTACATAACGTGTGTGTGTACAGTATCCTGACCACTATAAGGTATAATATAGTAGATTATTTTCCTCAATGGTAAGAGAAATATTGTCATATATTAGGGGCGACTCACAGGGTCTTATATTATCTTATAACTAATATAACCGATCACGAGACATTTATATATATCTTCTACATTATTTTTTACATTCTGCCCTACACATATAGAATTATGTATCATTTATTAATATTCATACATTATATACACATTTTACATACATTTTTCTGCTGTATAAATTTATACACCATTGTATCGTATTCCGTAAACTGGGAATTAGAGAGATTTAACGGTAATAATTTGGACCATATTTGTATTCCGTTTATATAGTGTTAAAAGGATTACATGAACCAGCTGATGGTGTCTGGTGTGGTGTAGTGGATGACGTCACTGAAGCACCCCATGACGTCACTATTACCTGATGACGTCACTGAATCACCTGTGTGTGTGTGTGTGTGTGTGTGTGTGTGTGTGTTTAGGTCAATATATATAAGGTGTGTCTTGTGTTTGTTATTTGACTTGTTTTTATGTCCCCTTACTCACCCCTCCCCTCACTCACCCCTCCCCTCACTCACCCCTCCCCTCACTCACCCCTCCCCTCTCTCACCCCTCCCCTCCCCTCTCTCACCCCTCCCCTCCCCTCTCTCACCCCTCCCCTCTCTCACCCCTCCCCTCACTCACCCCTCCCCTCTCTCACCACGGGGGAAGTAACTGTAATAATGTACCTTACACCTACTATTACCTGTACCTGTATTAATTATATCTCTTAGGTATTCTGTTCTAATTGATGTCTTAATTACAGGTACGTACCAGGTGAAGAGTGACGTCACCTGTTGATTGTCCTGAAGGGGTGAGTAGTGGACGACTCTCTTGGTTCATGAGGGGGAGACACTTCACCCCCTCCCCCTCCCCCTTCCCTTCCCCCTTTGGAGATAGTGGAGAATAATTGACAGAATGGGAAGAGTAGAAGGTAGGAATAAAGAGGAGGTGGAGGGGGAGAGGTTATGGGGGAAGGGAGAGATGACGCGGGAGGAGGGGGAAGGGAGGAGGTTATGGCGTCGCCCTCAAAGGAAACCTTATGATGGTAAATGGAAATGGTGGAGCCTGGTGGTGTCCTGTGAAGAAGGGGGGGGAGGGAGGAGGGAGTGAAAGATGAAGTAGAGAGTGAAAGAGAGAGGAAGGAAGGAGGGAGAGAGGAAGGGAGAGGAGGGAGTAATCTAAGGGAGGATTCAATCGGATTGGCTTTGCACGTCAAATTGCCGTCTACTAAGGGGAGTGGGGGGGGGGGAGGAAGGAGGAGGGGAGAGAGGGGGGCGTATGGAGTCTCTTTAGCTTCACAGAGACGACAAAGAAAAGAGAGAGAGAGAGAGAGAGAGAGAGAGAGAGAGAGAGAGAGAGACCCCTGATCGCCTTCTCTTTCAATATATCATCAGTTTTATACAGGTGATGGTCATGATATACTACACTGCCCTGATAGGTACACCTGGGGGCGTGATATTAGTAAATCAACTCGGTGGTGGTGATTCAGAGGCACACACACGTTAGGTCCTTGACAGGTGTTTGACGAGTATTAGATAGGTATTTCACAGATAGTTGACAGGTGTTTTACAGGTGTTTGACAGTGTCTTACAGGTGTATGACAAGTGTTTTACAGGTGTTTGGCAGTTACTTGACAAGTGTTTTAAAGGTGTTTTACTGGTGTTTGGCAGGTGTTTTACTGGTGGTTTTACAGGTGCTTGACAGGTATTAATTGGTCTTTATGGGCACTAATTGGTCGTGTGCCTAATATAGTGATGGATTATGGGATTCTGATTGTACGTGGTTACATTAATGTTTGTGTTGTTCAGGTGTGTGTGTTGTTCAGGTGTGTGTGTTTTTTGTTTTTTTTTGGTTCTGGTGTCTGTTTATTTTCTTTGGGGGTAGAGGGGGAACTTGGGTTAGGTTAGGTTAGTGAGATAAGTTTAGGAGTGAAGAGGAGGAGGGGGGGTGAGTGGGAGGAGGGGGTGATGAGTGGGAGGAGGAAGGGGGGGGGGGGTAAGGAAGAGATCGAGGAGGGTGCAGCTGACGGCCTCCTGGGAGACTCGTGTCCTGGGCGTCCCATTAAGATAAGAGGCCTGGCGATAAGCTGATAAGAGCGCTTGCCCTCATTAGTCTCTATCGCTGAAGATTTGAAGGTGATCGCGTAAGTCAGCTAATGGGCTTCTTGGAGGAGGGGGGGTGGAGGAAGGAGCGGATAGAGAGAGGGGAGTTAGAAGGAGTGGGAGGAAGAGGAGGGGGTGGGGGGAATTAGGAGGGAAAGGGGGGGAGTGTAGCTAGAAGGAAGAGGAGGGGAGGCGGAGTGGGGAAGAGGAGCAGGAGAGGGAGGAGGAAAGGGGAAGGAGAGATTGTATTTGTGAGACTGAGAGGGAAGGAAGGAGGGGTGGAATGGGTGAATGGGAAGGATGGAGGGAGGGAGGGAGGGAGGGATATAGATGTGGAACTGAATGGGAGGGATATGAGAGGGATCAAAGAGGTAAAGAGTGTGACAGGTGAAAGGGAGGGAGAGGGGATGAAAGGGAGGGAGGATAGGGTGTAGATGATGACTCTTGGTGATAAGGGATGTAGGGAAGGTGTGTTTTACCCCCAAGAAGTCAGGGAAGTGAGGGACTCGAGGTCAGGTCTTGTCAGGTTGTGATGGTGGAGAGATAGTGATGGTGGTGAGGGGATGATGGTGGTGAGGGGATGGTGGTGGTGAGGGGATAGTGGTGGTGAGGGGATAGTGGTAGTGAAGGGAGTTAATTAGCTGTGTTTTTCATTATTTCTTTTACTTGTTTTCTCTCCTTTTCTCTCCCCATTCGCCCTTCAACCCCCTCCTTCCCACCTTCCTTCCCTCCCTCCCTCCTCCTCCTCGCACCACTACCGTCCGTCACCGTCATGTCGTCACGGGAAGGTTTTTGTTACTGTCACCAAGAAAAACATGAACCCCGCCCCCCCCCTCTCAATAGCCCGGGTCCCCCTCCCTCCCTCTCAATAGCCCGGGTCCCCCCCCTCTCTCCCCCTCCCTTGTATCACAGTTAACACTCACACAGGTGTACAGTAAGTCACCTGTTATTCACGCTTGCATTACGTCTTTTAACTCACCTGCGACGCTGAGGTGCTAATTGAGGCGTGAAGTAAGCGAATGTTTACATCTCACAGCTGACTTGCACCAGGTGTGATCAGCTGATTTACCCCCAGAGGTCAGGTGTGGAGAATTGATGCTGCAGGTGTGTGGGGGAAGTTGTCTTTCGTCTCCCCTCCTCTCCTCCTCCCTCTTCCTTTGTGGATTCTCCTCCCCCCTTTCTTTCTTTCAATTTCCTTTTTATCCTTTACTTCATCATCTCCCCCTTCATCCCTCCCTCCTTATCCCCCTTCCTCTTTTTACCTTTCCCTCCCTCCCTCCATATGCCCCACCTTCACCCCCCCCTCCCCCCCCCCCCCTACAGCCGGAGACGCAGCAGATGAGACAATTATCAATTAACCGGGGTGGACTGGGCAAACAGGAGCCGGGCTTTGAGTCGGGCTCACGAGGGGACAACTTTGGAGGCTAAGTTTAATTTGTTTGTCGTAAAAAAGGAACAGGAGGCCAGGGAGTGTGTTTGTGAGAGGAGGTAGGCAGGGAGGGAAGGAGGTAGGCCTGGAGGGAGATGGTAGGGAGGGAAGGAGTTAGGCAGGGAGGAGATGGTAGGGAGGGAAGGAGTTAGGCAGGGGAGAGATGGTAGGGAGGGAAGGAGTTAGGCAGGGGGGAGATGGTAGGGAGGGAAGGAGTTAGGCCTGGAGGGAGATGGTAGGGAGGGAAGGAGTTAGGCAGGGAGGAGATGGTAGGGAGGGAAGGAGTTAGGCAGGGAGGAGATGGTAGGGAGGGAAGGAGTTAGGCAGGGAGGAGATGGTAGGGAGGGAAGGAGTTAGGCAGGGAGGAGATGGTAGGGAGGGAAGGAGTTAGGCAGGGGGGAGATGGTAGGGAGGGAAGGAGTTAGGCAGGGGGGAGATGGTAGGGAGGGAAGGAGTTAGGCCTGGAGGGAGATGGTAGGGAGGGAAGCAGTTAGGCAGGGAGGGAGGTAGGTAGGCTACGAGGGAGGTAGCAAAGAGGGAGGAAAAGTGGGGAGGTTGGGAGGGAGGTAGGTAGAGAGGGAAGTGTCAGGGAGGTAGGGAGATAGGGAGGAAGACACACACATGTACTTGACGCCTGATTCATTATGTATGGGAGGAAGGGAGGGATGGAGGGAGGGGAGAGATTAAAGTGGAGGGTGTTTTTAGGGAGGGAAATGCACACATACATGTACTTGATGCCCGCCCCATTGTGTAGGGGAGAAGTGGATGGGAGGGAGGGAGGGACGGAAGGTAGTGTGTTTGAGGGGGAGGAAGAGGGAAGGGGGTGCTTGAGGGGGAGGAGGAGGGAAGGCAGGGTGTTTGAGGGGGAAGAGGGATTGGATTGATGAGGAAATGGAAGGAGGAGTTTGAGAGGAAGAGTAAGAAGAAGAGGAAACCGAAATGCTTTTTGAGGTAGATAGAGAGGAAGGGGAGAGGAGCAGAAGCGATTGAGTGTAAATGAAAGAGAGGGAGGGGAGAGGAGGGGAGAATTGAGGGGAAAAAGGGGAGGGTAGGTAGATTTATATTGTGAAAGGGTTAATGTCTTCCACTGAATGGACCGCAGTGAAATTTCTTTAATGGTCTGTGTTTGTGTGTGTGTGTATTTTTATGTATGTTTGTGTATGTGTAGGGGGGATAATTTCTGGGGCGGGGGGGGGGTCTGTACCGTGCCCCCCATACACCCCCTTCCCCCTCTCCCCTTCCTCCACCTACCCCCTCTCTCTCCCCTCCCTCCACACACCGCCTCTTCCCTCCACTCACCTTCCCCTCCCCAGAACCCATTTCCCCCCCTACCCCCCCCCCCCCTTCACCCTACACGGACCACTTGTTAGGAGAGGAACGAGGCTGTTAAGGTCCATTCTCGATATATGCCGATAACATAGACTTTTTATTGCTGTACGTGGGAGGTTGGTGTACATGGGAGGTTGGTGTACATAGGGGGCTAGTATACATGGGAGGATTGTGTACATGGGAGGATAGTGTACATGGGAGGTTGGTGTACATGAGACGATGTAACACTGTAATAGGGACCTTGCACCGGCTCCCAGGGAACACTTGATCTTGTCTCGCCTCAAATGTTGTGTTAAATGTCACACAAACTGGCGTATAATGACTCAATCGTGGGAATGACGATGCAGTAACAGGTTGCAGTGGTTACAATGAGCTGTGTAACATTATCAACGGTACATGTAACGTTATTATAGAATGTCATGTAACGTACCGTAATTGTGTCATGTAATGTAACGTAATTAACTAATGTCCTGTAATAAACGTAACTGTACTGGCTAGTTAAAAAAGATTACATTACAGGACACGCTAACCTAACCTAACCTTGTGTAGGTCAGGGAGGATACGTGTGTTAAACATGTACACAACACACCAGGAGGTACATCATTAACTACAAAAGGTGAATGAAGTGGGGAGATAAAAGGGGAGAATAAGAAACGAAGTGTAAAGAGAGGGAGGGAAGAGAAGGATATAAGGGAGAGACAGGGAGGGAGGGAAGGGAGGACACAGGGAGAAGGTATCAACGTGTCAACAGCAGCCAATCTCTTGCCTTTTGGTATTCATTATGTAAAGTAGTGTGTGTGTGTGGGTGTGTGTGTGTGTGTGTGTGTGGTGTGTGTGTGTGTGGGGTGTGCGTGTGTGTGTCGTGGATGACCTCAGGGCCTCCCTCTCTTGCCTATACTTTTCATTCCCCTGAAATAGTGATGGTAAATAGGCCAACTATGGGGGCGATAACGAGGTCGGGGAGCTTAAAGAACATGTTGGGGAGTTGTGGGGAGAGGAGGAGGAAGACGTAGATACGGGGGAGAACAAGATAGAAGGGGAGCAGAAAGAAGAAGAGGAGGAGGAGGTAGATAAACAGGAGGAGAAGGAAGAGGTGGTAGTAGAAGAAAAGGGAAATAGGTGGAGAGAAGTCAGTGTTGGATAGAGAGGAGGAGAAGGTAGATGCAGAGGAGGCGTTAGGGAGAGAGGAGGAGGAGGAGGAGAAGAAGGTAGATGCAGAGGAGGAGTTAGGGAGAGAGAGAGAGAGAGGAGGAGGAGGAGGTAGTAGTAGTATGGGGAGAAATTACTGCTCCACCGGACGACATTTGCAGCGATAAACACCGACCGCTGCCGACCGACCTTCGTCACTTCCGCCGACACTTGCCTCCCGACGATGTTCACACGTGACCAGTAATCCACGGTGACGCGACCCCCGATGTTGTAGGATCCTGATTGTTGAAGGACCTGTAGATGTAGGATCCCGGTTGTTGAAGGACCTGTAGATATAGGATCCCCGGTTGTTGTAGGACCTGGAGATGTTGTAGGACCCTCACAGAGTTAAGCCGATGTCCTCAGAGAGTTAAACCATCGTTCTCAAAGGGTTAAATCATAGTCCTCAAGGGTTAAGCCATCGTCCTCAAAGGGTTAAACCATCGTCCTCAGAGAGTTAAACCATCGTCCTCAAAGGGTTAAACCATCGTTCTCAAAGGGTTAAATCATCGTCCTCAAAGGGTTAAATCATCGTCCTCAGAGAGTTAAACCATCGTCCTCAAAGGGTTAAACCATCGTTCTCAAAGGGTTAAATCATAGTCATCAAGGGTTAAGCCATCGTCCTCAAAGGGTTAAACCATCGTCCTCAGAGAGTTAAACCATCGTCCTCAAAGGGTTAAACCATCGTCCTCAAAAGGTTAAACCATCGTTCTCAAAGGGTTAAATCATAGTCATCAAGGGTTAAACCATCGTCCTCAAAAGGTTAAACCATCGTTCTCAAAGGGTTAAATCATCGTCCTCAGAGAGTTAAACCATCGTCCTCAAAAGGTTAAACCATCGTATTCAACAAGTTATAGCGTTCAAGTAAAGTATCATAACAGCTATAGTGTTCAGTGTTGTGATGTGAAACAACTACAAAACATCAGTCAAACGTAAATAAATAAACCTGAAAAAGAAGAGACTTGAAATAAAGAGATAAACAGAGAAAGAGAAAAACCAACGAGGAAAAAAAATTGTCCAACCTCGCAAGTTAACTGTTGACTGGTTAGTTTAAAGATGAAGGTGGAGGATACCGCTAAAAAAGTGTTCCAGAGAGCGGGTGTGACATGGTGTTGGTGGCAGCTGTTATTGATTTGTTCATTTTAAGCGAATTTCTTGTTTTGACGCATCGGTTGAATCCCCCCCGCTGGCTGTGTTTGGTGAGCCCGACACCTTGTTTGACATGTCTGCTAATTCTCCTGATTGACATTGATGGTTGGCGTGATTGACAAGCGGCGCATATCTTTCTCCCTTGACATTGGTGGCGCCCATGCTTGACGCCCTTATCGTGGTGTGTACCTGACAGCGGTAGCCAACACGCTAATAATCACTTATCACCTGTGTGTGTTCTCCTCGGGTCCACCCCAAAAGCGCGCGTAAACTTCCCGCGAATTTGTCAGCTGGTCTCTCACTGTAGGTAAACATTGTGATGACGGCGGCCGGAGGTGAGGCTGAGGGCCGGCGAGAGTGCTAGTGTGGGAACGTAAGCGTGAGGGAAATGAAGAGATGGGGAGGGGAGAGTTGGGGAGAGGGAGGTTCTTCTGAACGGGGTGACGGATGGAAGATAACCTCATTCACCCCACATTACCCCTCTACTCTCCCCCCTCCTCCTCCTCCAGGCAGTCTCTCCACGATAGGACATGCACGACTTACCATATATGTCTCGCCCTCACAGTCTCAACACGTGATTATGTTTTGTGGTGACGAGACGGTAGTGAGGGAGCCTGGTGGTGAGGGGGGGAGGCAGCCTGGTGGTGAGGGAGGGAGGCAGCCTGGTGGTGAGGGAGGGAGGCAGCCTGGTGGTGGTTGGTCAGTCTCGCGATCTCCGCTCCTTTTCCTCCGCCACCGAGGTTATTGGTGACCATCTTGAGGGATCATCACACACCCCACGATAACCATCTGGGGGGGGGGGTAGAGCAAGTGGTAGTCGGTAGATGTGGTCGGCGGCGGTGTGTTTGGAGTGGTAGTTGATGGTGCTGGTGGGTGGTAGCGGTACTGGTTGGATTGAAGAATGAGGTTGAGATTGATTAACTCAGGGTTGCCTCAGGGTTGCGTGGTAGTCCCCTGGGGTGTTGTGGGCCACCCGGGTGTTGTGGAGCATTAGAGGCGCTGCTGGACCCTGATGGAGCGTCGGTAATGGCACGCCTCACACACCTCCATCATGGCCGCCACGATTGTTTAGTTATTAGCTAAGTGGAGGCTGGCCAACTACCGCCGCCCGGCTCTAATAGTGGTCAAGTGTGGTGGTACAGGGCCGCCCGCCCACCCACACGCCCACCCGCCCGCCCAACCGGCCACTCACCCGCCCGGCCAACCGGCCACTTACCCGCCCGCCCAACCGGCCACTCACCCGCCCGCCCTGCTCAGCCGGCCACTCACTCACCCACCCACCCGCCCCTACGCCCGTCCAACTGGCCAGAGCTCAGCCGGCCACCCAATCACCCACTCAGTCGGCCACTCACCCACCCACCCACCCAGCCAGTCATCCACCCAGTCAGTCATCCACCCAGTCAGTCACTCACCCAACCAATCACCCACCCAACCAATCACCCACCCAACCAATCACCCACCCAGCCAATCACCCACCCAACCAATCACCCACCCAGTCAATCACCCACCCAGTCAATCACCCACCCAACCAATCACCCACCCAACCAATCACCCACCCAGCCAATCACCCACCCAACCAATCACCCACCCAGCCAATCACCCACCCAGCCAATCACCCACCCAGTCAATCACCCACCCAGTCAATCACCCACCCAGTCAATCACCCACCCAGCCAATCACCCACCCAACCAATCACCCACCCAACCAATCACCCACCCAGTCAATCACCCACCCAGTCAATCACCCACCCAGTCAATCACCCACCCAGTCAGTCAGACTTAGAAAAAATAGGTACGAGCCATGCTGAGAGAGAGAGAGAGAGAGAGAGGGCAGTGTTGGGTGTTGTAGACTGCGATAAATCAGAGGCGGGATGCGGCCGTGTTATTGTTGTCACCACCATCCTGTTGTATGTGTGGGGGGGGGGGTGGTGTAGGGTGTGTGGGGGTGTATGTAGGGTGTGTGGGGGGGGGGGGGGGTGTTATATCTTCAGACACCTGGGCACTATACACACTATCACAGAAACAAGAACACAGACTTCGGTCAAATTTGGCAGTTGGGGAGGTTGGAGGAGGAGGAAGATCGGGTTGGAGGAGGAGGAAGAACGGGTTGGAGGAGGAGGAGGAGGAAGAAGAACGGGTTGGAGGAGGAGGAGGAATAACTGAAATAAAATTGGAGAGATTCAGTCAAAGGTTAAGGTCATATTAACGTTGCAGAGATTAGTGCTGTTATAAGCATCTCCCTCCCACCCACCTTAGCTGTTACTCATACAATTTTATCACTTTCTTCAACCTTGCTTCTGCTATTGTTGTTGTTGTTGTTGTACAGGTGATAACGGTACAGTTTGACGTGATTGTTATATGTAGTGTTTGGTTGTTTTCTTTTGTTGTTGTTTGAGGAATAACTATTGTATTCTTGTGAACGTCAGTATCGGAATCTAATCTTGAAATGAAATATAAATATATACACAATCTCTCAACCCTATTATATATAGATGAATATAGAAACAAATAACAAATACACACATTTATATTTATATAATGTAGGTCAGGTTTTATGTCTGGTGTTATAAGAATAGCTAATCCTCTCCAATCTTGTGTTTATATAGAGAAGGGGAAGGTATTGTAGTGGTGGAGGATTGGGTCAGGTGTGTGAGGGTGGCTATGAAGGTGTGTGTCAGGTGTGTGAGGGTGACTATGAAGGTGTGTGTCAGGTGTGTGAGGGTGACTATGAAGGTGTGTGTGTGTGTGTGTGTGGTGGCCATGGCCTTGCAACAGCTGTGGCCCTCCTCACCTCCTCACCTCCCCTCTCTCTCTCACGTCAGGGGAGAGGGACGGAGTGGGTTGTTGGGTTGTGTAAGCCCTCTCAGATCAGTGTGGAGAGAGGGGATGGATGTGTAGACAGGGAGAGTGAAGGAGTGGGACTAGGGAATTGGTGTTGAGTGGGAGAGAGGGAGAGAGATAGGATTCTCTCCCTCTCTCCTCAGGTCTGTTTATCTCTTAGACTCTCTCTCCCATGTCTCTGTGTGTGTCTCTTATCTCTTAGTGTCTCATTGTCGGAAGCTCACTATCTCCTCCAGCCTCACTATCTCTTGCAGTCTCTCACTATCTCCCCGAGTCTCTCACTGAGGCTCTTGAGGGGTGATCAGACGGTGTTTATGCTCTGCTCCAGGGATGGGAAGGAGAGGATAGAGGGAGAGGAGGGAAGGAGAGGATAGAGAGAGAGGATGGATGGAAAGGAGGGAAGGAAGGATAGGACCACACAACCCAACTTTAGGATCATTATTTTTTTATTTTTTTTTTATTTTTTTTTAGGTTAAGGTGGGGAAAGGATGGAAGGCCTGCTGGGGCTCAAGGCACAGCCAGACATGAGGGATGGAGAAGTCACAACATATAGTCGTGGGGGGAAAGGTTGGAAAAGAAGTTTAATGAGTTAAACAGAGGGGGACGACACCCCCTTGTTTTACATATTACAGAGTTTGTTGGCTAACTAAGCTAACCTAGGATTTAGGATGAGGTTAGATCCTCCTCATACTACCAGACGCTGAGGTTGGGGTCACGTCTAACACCCCAAACTTATAAAATGATTGTTGACAACTAACCTAACCTAATCCTCAACTTATAAACAATGTTGACAAATAACCCCAATTCACTAAACCTAACCTAACCAACAAGAGACATTTCAGTGTAAAAAAAAAAGAGAGAAATGAGAACGGATGCAGTGGGAGGGAAGAACGGGTTATTAGAAAGTAAAGTCACCTGCAGAAGAACAGCGTAAAATGACAGCACAGGATCCCGGTGTCGACTGTCAGGTGAAACCACGGCGGTATTTTTGGCCCTAATGATGGAAAATGTAGTGAAACTGAACTGGTGTCTGTGTGTTGCTGGGGGAGAGAGAGAGAGATGCGTCAGCTGTCATTCCGTGGGTGGTGTGTGGGTATGTAGGGGGCTGGAATTAAGGAGCAATGGGGGCTATCGCTTAGGGGCTGTGTGTTTGGGGGGCTACTGCCGCTCAGGGTGAGGGGGGGGGGGGACTACCACTACACTACTTCCTGACAGTAGCACCAACAGTGTGGCAAGTTAGTGTTGCTTTGTGTGTGTGTTGCTTTGTGAGTGTGTTGCTTTGTGTGTGTTACTGTGTGTGTGTGTGTTACTGTGTGTTACTGTGTGTGTGTGGTCATAAAGGGTTGATAAGCGTCAGTTGTCGAGACATTGAGAGTTATTCTAAGGTCTTAGGAGAAAACGACCGACCTTTACAGAGGGGGGGGGGGGGGGTGAGAGAAGGAGCCGGACTCTTAACCTAACCTAACCTAACTTGATGATGATGGTGATGATGGTGTTGATGGGGATGGTGGTTGATGATGATGATAGGATGGTGACGGTGGTGAAGGCCTGCGGGTGATCAGAACAAATAGTGTGATTGATCGTGGAGGCAGACATACGGACCATCTTCCCCCTCCCCCTCACCAGACCCTTACCCTCACCAGATGTTCCCTCTCACCAGACCTTCCCCCTGACCAGACCCTCCCCCTTCCCCTGAAATGGACCATACCCTCCCCCTGAAACTGGCCAAATCCTCCCCCATCCCCCCTGAAACGGACCAGACCCTCCCCCTCCCCCTGAAACTGGCCAAATCCTCCCCCTTTCCCCCTGAAACGGACCAGACCCTCCCCCTTCCCCTGAAACGGGCCAAATCCTCCCCCTTCCCCCCTGAAACGGACCAGACCCTCCTCCCCCACGTCCAGGTAAGTGTCAGGTAAACAGGTGACTGACTCTTGTACTTTGTTTTATACTTATGACATTATTTACCCTCCTTCCCTCCCACGTTTATAACATTCTCGTCACATTCACCACT
>CAUDMG010003559.1:1697500-1825000 GCA_958450375.1 Homarus gammarus | reverse complement strand
CAGTGCCACGACACTCATAAAAAACAAACCCAGGATACAGTAATCTCATCTCCTGTTTGATCTCCAGTGCCAATGCCATCTACCCTCACAAGCAAGCCTAGGGTGCCATTTACTTTCCAGTTGCCTACTTATAGTGCCAAATAACTTCACATGCAGGTCTACAGGGCCGCCTCCTTTCCTCAAGCAGGCTCCTAGTCACTGCCATCTGTCCTTACAAGCAGGCCAATAGTGGCATCTGTCTTTAAAAGCAGGGCCATAGTGCCACATTACCCTCCAGCAGTGCCGTATAGTTGACTGTCGAGGGCTGATCAATGGCGCCCTCATAAAATCGCTGTCGTTTCAAATTTTTACGACTTAGTTCGCATACGATTCATGATCCGTAGAATGGGAAGGTCCGTAATGGGGTGGAAGGGGGAGTAGAAGGGAAGTGAGGGGAAAATGGGGGTTAAGGGGATGAAATGAGGGTGTGATTAGGGTAGGGAGAGATAGGGAGAGGGGAATGCGGATGTGGAGAGTCGCAAGGAGATAAGAGCGGAAAGGTCGTGGTGGGAAACATAGCATGAGTGATAAGAGAGGGAGGGAGGGACGGAGGGAGTAAGACAGGCGAAGAAGGAAAAGGAGTAAAGAGAGAATATATCTCCCGAAAGAAGAGAAAGTCGAGAGAAGAAGAGGAAAGAAACGAGGGAAAATGGGCTCAAAAGTTTCCATCCAGAGACCAGAAGTTGTTAGGAGACGAGGATGACGTCAAAGTTTAATGCAGACCTCGAGTTGCCGGGACCAAGGAGGAGGTGGGGGAAGGGTTGAAGGGTGAGGTAGGGCAGGGATAGAGGGGTTGAAGGGTGAGATGGGGACGGATGAGAACTTAGGGAAAGAGGAGGAGGAGGAGAAGGAAGGGGATGTTTGTAGAGGGTGCGTGTGTGTGTGTGTGCGTGTGTGTGTGTGTGTGTGTGTGCTCGTGCTCGTCCAGGCTCAAGAGGTTGTAAGATGCTGAGTGCTGGGACCTGGAAGTTTGTTGTTGCTGGTGAGGACGAGGAACCCTAACACGAGTCACTGGAGGGTGGTGGGTGGGGAGGAGTGGCAGTGGGTGGGGAGGGGTGGCAGTGGGTGGGGAGGAGGATCGTGATGCTGGTTAGGGTTGAGGAGATTTTCCAGAGAGACGCCGACCATGAATTAAATTAGACCACTGATGAAATGTGTTTACACCAAGAGTTGTGAAGAGGATTAAGGCGCGTGAGGGGACGTGGGGGGGTCGCTGTAAGACGCTTGTGAACGAGTAGTTATCTGCCTGGCCGCCTTCCCCTTGGCTACGGAAGAGAAGGAGGAGTAAGAAGGTGAGTAGGAGAAGGCAGCCCTCTTTCCCTCCTTACCTCGCTCACCCAGTCATTATCCTTGCGTCTTCCAACCTCCTTCTTTTTAACTATCTTATTCTTTTTCTCTCTTCTTCCTTCGTCTCGTGGAAAGGAGACCTATGGAAGATAGTACACACACACACACACTCTCTCTCTCTCTCTCTCTCTCTCTCTCTCTCTCTCTCTCTCTCTCTCTCTCTCTCTCTCTCTCTCTCTCTCTCTCTTTCAGCTGCCTAGTTGCGCTTCCACCAGCTCCTCCTCCTCCTCCACCACCGTGTCCAGAGCACTAACTTAACGTCGGTTCGAAGTCATAAACTATTGACGTGTGCGCGGATTAGCATGTCCAACTTGAGCCGGGTTATGGAGCAGTCTTAGCCTAATGTTATCTCTCTCTCTCTCTCTCTCTCTCTCTCTCTCTCTCTCTCTCTCTCTCTCTTGATACTACTCCTCTTGGTTGGGTTTAATGTATTTCTCTTCGGGTTATGTTCGTTGTAAGAGACCAACTGGGTGTAAGTTCCTCTTCTGTGCAGAGCTCCGGGGTGTGGAGGTCTGGGTGGGTGCCTCCTTCTTCTTTCCCTCCTCTTCTGCCTTCTTTCTCTTTGGTTGTTTTCCTCCTATTTATTCGTATTCCTCCTCTTCCTGCTTCCTATTTTTTCCTCCTCCTACACCTGTTACTCCTTCTCCTTTCCCTCCCTCCAAACCCTTATTCCCTCTTCCCACTGCCCATAGCCCACTCCCCCACCCTCCATCCCCCTCCACCCTCCCCCTCCCTCCCCCTACCCTCCCACCCCTCCAATCTTCGACCGACCCCTGGGGAGGAAGGAGAGAAAGAGGAAGAGTGTGTGGAGGCTTCAGGGACACACCAGGGAGATAGGAAGTCTGTTTACGAGTTCAGAGTGAAAAATATTGATAGCGGCGGACGATTTCATTTGCATGGCTTTGTTTTCACGGTTATCTGTGGGTGTGGGTGGATGGGAGTGGGTGAAGGGTGGGAGTGGGTGAAGGGTGGGTGGGAAGGTAGGACTAAGATGGGAATGGGTGGCGGCGCTATTCTCCATTCCTTGTGTCGAAGTTCACGAAGGAAATGGGGGAGGGGGGGGGGGAGTCTTATGAGGGAGGAGAGGGGAGAGAGTCTTATGAGGAGGGAGGGAGAAGGGTGGGGAGTCTATTGCTCATCCCGTCGACACTGAGTCAAGGGTTGTGAGAGAGACTCGTAGGAGGAGAGTGAATCGGAGTCCGGAATAATGGCTACTGCAGGGAAGAGGGGGAGGAGTAAGAGGTCGTAGAGAAGGAGGAGGAGGTCTTAGGAAAGGAGGAGGAGGAGGAGGTCGTCTTAGGAAAGGAAGAGGAGAAGAAAGAAAGGAGGAAGAGATAGAGTAGGTCGTAGGGAAGGAGGAGAAGAGAGAGAGAGAGAGGGGTTGGGGTGGGGTGGAAGAGCGAGTAGTAATTGAAGAAGAGTTTTGAGAAATATCAATCACTCCATCTTCCTCTTCCCCTTATCTTCTTCCCCATCTCCCCTTCTTCCTCATCCATCTCTCCTCCCTCATCTCTTCCTCTTACATAAACTTAGGACTGAGCTTACGAAGGCGTGGGGGGCGCGGTAATAGGGGTCGCAGGAGTGGGGGGCGTGGTTGTAAGTGGCATGGGCGTGGTTATAGGATCACAAGGACGTATAGAGGCACGGGGGGCGTGGTAACTGGTGTCATGGGGAAACAAAGAGGCGTGGGGGGCGTGGTAATAAGTGGCATGGGTAAATAGACTAAAGCAGAGAGGATTATTAAGGTGATGTTATACCCCCCACCCCCCCCCCCCATTACGTAAGAAGGCATGGGGGGGAGAGGCGTGGTAATGAGTGTGGTGGGCGAGAACCTACACGCCCGCCTACCTCGTTATGGGCGCACCACCACCGTCTTTCTTTACCACAATGGGACAGACAAACGAACACTTGGACAAGATCATGAGAGTCGTGTTAACCATCCATTCAACCTACCCTACCCTACCCTACCCTACCTTACCTTACCTTACCTTGCTAGCCGGTGGTCATGGTAATCGTGGTAGTTGTAATGGTTGTTGGTCTGGTAATTGTTGTGGTGGTGGTAGATGTTCTCTCCCCTCTCTCTCTCTACCCTCCCCATGCTCCTCTTATCACCCCGTCTACTCTCCACCCTCCTTCCCTCCCTCCATACCCTCCCCAGCACCCCTCATCCCGCCCCTCTCCCTCCGTTCCCATCATCCTCTCCTTCCCTCCTCTCTCCCCTATCTCCTACCCTCCCCCTCCTCTCCTCACCCCCTCCCTCACCCCCTCCCTTCACCCCCCCACCCTCACCCCCTCCCTTCACCCCCTCCCTTCACCCCCTCCCTCACCCCCTCCCTTCACCCCCCACCCTCAACGTCAAGAACTTTAAGCCGCTTCCATGTTATTCCCTTCATCGTTTTTATTCTCTGTTTTTCGTCTGTCTGTTTACTCTCCGCCTTTACCTTCCCTCCGGGCCAAAAAAATGCAAGGCCCAAAATTTATATACAGTTTTTTTTTTTCAGTGGCATTAAGAGACGCAAGACTTAAAAGGGGGAGAAGGTGTGTGTGTGTGTGTGTGTGTGTGTGTGTGTGTGTGTGTGTGTTTGTTTTTAATGTTTGGTTTATATAGATAGATAGATTTTTCATTATCTATCGCCTGAGGTGTATCTTTGAGTATTTGACCCTAAAAGTGTATTATGTGGTGGGTGTTTTAAAGTGTATTATGTGGTGGGTGTTATAAAGTGTATTATGTGGTGGGTGTTATAAAGTGTATTATGTGGTGGGTGTTATAAAGTGTATTAAAAGTGTCTTCTGTTGAGACATTTCCCTCTCTGTTGTTTTCCTCCTCCCTGACGCTCGTACTTGATGTAGGGTACAAGCAATAACTCGACTGAGACACTGACACAGATACTTGAAGCAGGTGTGTGGCTGGGGAGGAGGAGTGTGGGCGTGGAGGAGGGGGGTGGGCGTGGAGGAGGGGGTGTGGGCGTGGAGGAGGGGGGTGGGCGTGGAAGAGGAGTGTGAGCGTGGAGGAGGGGGTGTGGGCGTGGAGGAGGGGGTGTGGGCGTGGAGGAGGGGGTGTGGGCGTGGAAGAGGGGGTGTGGGCGTGGAGAAGGGGGTGTGGGCGTGGAGGAGTGTGGGCGTGGAGGAGGGGGTGTGGGGGGTGGTAAGTCTCCCACCTTCACTATTCTTAACATAATTGGTTATCTTGTGGGAACTTTTTTCATTATATTAATAATAATTGTCTTGTTTTTTAATTAAATTTACCTGAGTTTTCTGATTAATTGACGATATCTTTTTCTTATCTTGCAGGTATGTAGTTTGATCAGTGATGGTGACGCTACAGTGGTGATGTATTGTGATTTTATTTAGTCTGTAGAGGTTTTAATTATATACAAGCTTATCATAGTAAAGTCCCTGTACACCTGTGGTAATTAAGTTACTTACCTTGATATACTTATTACAAAGGTGTAACCAGGAGGAAGTATGTTGTTAATTATCACAGGTGTACAGGGACTATTGGGCCAAGGTCTACATAAAGTGGTAAGGGGGTGAGAAGGGCAGGGGAGCACGTCTAGGGCATAGCAAGGACAGAGGAGCACGTCTAGGGCATGGCAAGGGCAGAGGAGCACGTCTAGGGCATGACAAGGGCAGAGGAGCACGTCTAGGGCATGACAAGGGCAGAGGAGCACGTCTAGGGCATGACAAGGGCAGAGGAGCACGTTTAGGGCATAGCAAGGGCAGAGGAGCACGTTTAGGGCATAGCAAGGGCAGAGGAGCACGTCTAGGGCATAGCAAGGGCAGAGGAGCACGTCTAGGGCATAGCAAGGGCAGAGGAGCACGTCTAGGGCATAGCAAGGGCAGAGGAGCAAGTCTAGGGCAGGACAGAGATAAGCCAGGGGGCAGGGTGAATCAGGGCGTCTTGAGAAACAATGAGTGACAGGTGGGAGTGACAGTGACATGACAGTAGCATGTCTGGGGCCTGATGGAGTACATGGGGTGGACACGAGAGAAGCGTCGCGAGACATGACAGGTGTATGACAGGGACATGAGATGGACATGAGAGGCGCTAATGACAGAAACATGAACGAAATTTGACATGGCCATGAGGTATCCTACACGTCTGCACCCATGGCATAAACAAGACTAACACTCAGGCATTCATGACAGGTTCAGGAGACTCAGGTAGTGTCAGACAAGAGATGTGACAAGTAGGAGTGACTGGGGAGCCACATGACAGCTCCGCTACATAAATTGGCACCTGTCACCTGCTAACCATTGCCGAGTATACCTTCAAATTATACCTCTGGTGGGGCGGGTATGACGGTGCTGTTGTGTATACTCTTGTCTTGCCCCGGCTGTCATGCACGACTCGGGTGTTTTTTGTGTGTGTTAGATAATGTGTTATACGTAATGTGTGTTGGGGAGGAAGGGCTCCGTCACTTCCCAGCACTCACCATAACACACAGGTGGTCCCTCCCCCCTTCCTTCCTTCCTTCCCTTCCTTCCTTCCTTCCCGGTGTGTTCTACAAGTATACTGACACAGGTGAGGGAAGGTGTTGACCGTATGACACATCCCCACCATGAGTCACAACCCCAGCCACACCCACCTGGATGATAGCCACACCTTGTCATTAGAGATCACGTGATAAGACGCTAATTTCTTTACCAACACTCCACTTATTCCACCATCTCTCTCATCCCTTCCATCGTCCCCCTCACCCTTCCACTATATTCCTCACCCTTTCCACCTTCCCTTGTCCCAATCCACCTTCCCCTCAACCCATTCCACCGTCCCCCTGTCCCGTTTCACCGTCCCCCTGTCCCGTCCGACCTTTCCCTTGACCCATTCCACCTTCCCCCTGATCCATTCCACCTTCCCCCTGTCCCATTCCACTTTATTCCTGACCCCATCCATCGTCTTTTTTATTCCATTCACCGTCCCTCACACTCCAATCATCTCATCCTCCCCCCCCTCTCCCGTTTATCGACCCTCTCTTCCTCCTCCCATTCTTTATAACATCTATTCACTCACAAAATATTCTCATTGTCTCTTTTATCACCTCACAACTCCTTCCACAACACACCCTAACACGTCACAACACCCCCACACACCCCACAACACCCTCCCACCCCACAACACCCCCAACGACATCCTCTCCGCCCAGCACCCCCCAGCCTCTTGGAGCCTGACACCCCAGCAGCCGTTGTGTCTCGACTAACGAAGACACATAGCTTCCTCCACCCTCTTCCACCCAAGATTTACCCGTGTGTGTGTGTGTGTGTGTGTGTGTGTGTGTGTGTGTGTGGTCTCTGTTTATATTCAACTTCTGTTATTTTCTTTACATTTTATTTTGTTTTTTTCCAATTTCAAAAGTGTAAATTTTTTTAAATATCGTTGTGGTGGTTGTTGCTTTAGGATGTGGTTGTCGAGGGTGTGGTAGACTGTGGTGGTGGTAGACGGTGGTAGGTTGTGGTAGTGGTGGTAACGACAAAGCATCCACCGTAAACTGTGAACAAGAGTTATTTGACTGACGTAACACACACCCTCTCTCTCTCTCTCTCTCTCTCTCTCTCTCTCTCTCTCTCTCTCTCTCTCTCTCTCTCTCTCTCTCTCTCTCTCTCTCTCACTCTCACCAGCTTAAGGATGCCCCACGCACCAAGGTGTCGTGTTGTGGTTGATTATAACAATTTTACCATCTAGCAGCGTGAGGGTCCAGCCTGCCCGTCACACGCTGGTCGTCTACCTTTCGATCCACACTAGTTTTTGAAAGGATCCGTGACGCCCCCTACCCCCCTCCTGCACCTCTACCACACGCTGTACCACACACCTTCACCCTTACCACACGCTGTACCACACACCACCTCCCCTGAGTGGCCGGACGAGAATGTATTGTACTCTTGGTTAGATGGTGCACTCTGTCTTCCTCAGGCCACCACATAACTCACCTGTGTGTGTGTGTGTGTGTGCCATGACAATGTAACTCAGGGTCAACATCTTTCACCAATATTACCTGGTGTTCTATTGATTAACACAGGTGTACTGACTACCATAACACCTGTAACACCTGACCAATCAACGCCACCTGTAGATCAATAAAGTTTACCTGCTCGGTGACTCAGACATATGACCACCTTTACACTTTAAATCATCATGTTTATTGAGGGGGAGACTCTTGTAAACAAATGACCACAACAAGTAGTTTTATGTCAACAAGTGTAGTGGAAAGGATAGAAGAGGCTGTTAGTATTACCATGGCAACTGATCCACCCACTTGTCTGAGCTGTCACCGTGTGTATTGACAGACGAAAATTGGCGAGGACGTAGTTGATGGATACTCGTAGTTCTGTTGTTGGTTGTTACGTCTGTCGTATTCCTGTATTTTTATTGAATTAGTATTGTATTTTTCCGTATAGTTTAGCGTAGAGCGAATGTGTGTGTGTGTGTGTGTGTGTGTGTGTGTGTGTGTGTGTGTGTGTCCTATATCCCAGAACTAAGAATTTTTTGCTCATCCAGAATATAAAAGCGGGGAAGTAATTTTTGTCTTATCTGTGAACTTTTTTTCTCCATCTCGTCTCTTGAGGATTGATAAGATCTTTCATTTGGTCCGTTCTGGCAAGAAGAATCCTTGTCGGAGTTCCTGCCTTCTCCAGGCGACGCCCCGAGCCACACACCCGTCAGAAACACGGTCAGGTCTCTTGGTCATGTCCAGCCCAGTCATTTAGAGCGAGTTGTAATGAGAGAGAGAGAGAGAGAGAGAGAGAGAGAGAGATGAACGGAAGGAAGGAGTCGTCCCCCAAGAAAGGTAGTTTAATCAAGTGGTGGTCCAGGTGGTGTATCTCACCTGTACGGGGTAAGGGTCCTCGCCGTCGCCTCCCCATAACTCTTTCTGTTTATCTCGTGTCTACAAACTTCCTGTGAAGACTACAAATAATTGGGGCGTTCAATAGTAACTTCTTAAGGGTCTGCATCGCCCATGTGTGGTCCGCGGTCCATGAGGTCCGTGGTCCAGAAGGTCGTGGGTCCTGCTGCCGGAGATTGAGGTTCTTGTTTTTAAGGCCGTGAAATTGGTACCCAACTTTTCTCCCTCGACTCGAATTCCTTCCTTGTAAGGGAAGGAAGAGCGAGCTTTATAAGTCTCTCTCTCTCTCTCTCTCTCTCTCTCTCTCTCTCTCTCTCTCTCTCTCTCTCTCTCTCTCTCTCTCGTTTCCTTTCTGCCCCACGTTCATTTGTTTCTTTCTTTCTCCTCCCTTTCACGCTCGCTCTCCTTTCTTTTTACTGTTTTCTCCTCTCATTTCACTCTTTCTTCTTCCCCTCCTCTTTGTTAGCTTCTCCCTCTCCTACCTTCCTACTCTTCTCCTTCTCTACTTCTTCCTCCCTCTATCTCTCCATCATATCCTTTACCCCCTTACCGTCTCTCCTTCCCTACTCCTCGTAACGCACTTCCCTACCTCCCATTTTCTTCCCTCCCTCCCACTTCCCTTTACCCTTTATCTTCCTTCTACCCTCCACCCGTAACACACGTCTCTCCCTCCCTCCCTCCCTCCCTCAGCGCCATCTATCATCATCATGATCGCCGCCCTAGGCACGGTTATCACCTAGCCAGCACGATTCGCCTTCTTCTGGTCGTGTAGGTCGTCCAGGTCATTCCAGTTGGTGTAGGTCACTTGGTCGTCAAGGTCACTCCAGGTGATGTAGGTCGTCCAGGTCACTTGGGTCGTCCAGGTCACTCCAGGTCGTCCAGGTCACTAGCTCAATGGTGGTGATGAGGTTGTTAATGCTTACTGTCACCTGTATGAGAAGACCGGTGTAGACAGGTGAGCAGTGATGAGAGAGAGAGAGAGAGAGAGAGAGAGAGAGAGAGAGAGAGAGAGAGAGAGTACAATGTTAAGTTATAGACTGTTGTACATGGTAGGGATGGTGGTAGTGATGATGGTGGCAGTGATGATGGTGGTAGTGATGATGGTGGTAGTGATGATAGTGGTAGTGATGATGGTGGTAGTGATGATAGTGGTAGTGATGATGGTGGTAGTGATGATGGTGGCAGTGATGATGGTGGTAGTGATGATGGTGGTAGTGATGATAGTGGTAGTGATGATGGTGGTAGTGATGATAGTGGTAGTGATGATGGTGGTAGTGATCACACCTTGACTAACACGTAAGGAATTTCCTCTATGTTTGTCTTTTTACCTGTGTTGGGACTACTCACCCCCCCTTACCCTTCCCCTCCTCCCCATCCCCTACCCTCCCCCCCCTCCATGTACCCTCCCCCACTCCTCCTACCCTCCCCCACCCCTTCTATATTCCCACCCACCACCGTTTTACTTATTCCGACTATCCATTCCCACCACTGTGAAGGTAGATGGAACCTCAGGAATTTCCACTTTTCCCTTCAAACCCCCCCCCCCCCCCCTCCGGGCACCACCCCAACACCTACGCATTCCCTCAAACAATCTCCCCACATACCCCTCCTTCTCTTCACTGCCTCCCCATCACTATAATCACCCCACCACACCCTCCCGAGTCCTGCTTTACTCCCTCCCTCCCTCCCACCTGCTCCCTTCTTCTCACAACCTATCCCTTAACTCTCTCCCTTCTTGACCCCCCCTTCCCTCACTCCCTCCTGACCCCCTCCCTCCCTCCCTCCCTCCCTCCTAGTAGTAGTGGAGGTGGAGGGTGCGTGTCCTCCACCGTGGCGGCCATTACCACGGTCTCTTGCAGCCTCCAATTTGTTGCCATTCCGCCCGGCGTGTTATGACGAGCGGGGAGAAGATAGTGCAATAATGATAGCCTCACCTCCCGCGCCACACCGACACATCTCCACCCAACACCCGGATAGGCTCTAATGGGTGGAGGGTGGGGGAGGGTAAGGGGTGGGGTGGGAGAAGGATAATGGGTTGGGAGGTGGATGGCAAAGGTGATGAAGTGGGGGGAAGGATAGGGAGGTGGAGGGGTAATGCGTAGGGAAAGAGTTAAAGAGTGAATAGGGAGGTACAAGGGGAGGAAGAGGAGGGGGGATGGTGGGGGGAATAAGTATAAAGAGAAAAAGAAGAGGAGGAAGAGAGATAAAAAGTAGAAGACAAAGGAACTGAGAGATAAACAAGACAACGATGACGATGTACCGGAGATGAGGGGGAGAAAGAGATGAGGGGGGAGACAGGTGGGGGGAGGGGGGTAGAGGTAGGGGTGGAAATTTGGTGGGTCGGGTTAGCCTGGACACAGTGGGGGGGGGTGGAGGGAGAGGAGAAGGCGGGGAGGAGATAGTAGGGGAGAAAGAGGAGGAGAAGGCTGAAGGAGGGAAAGAAGAACAGTTGTTGAGGGTAGTGATGGCCCACACCTTCGTCAGTAGTGGTGAGTGTTGTGACCCGGGACAGGTAATGCACTCACTCACTCACTCACTCACTCACTTATTCACTCTTACAACTCATTCGCTTTTTCTCACACACACACACACACACTACACACATACAGACAGACACACACACACACACACACACACGTACCGTACACACACACACACACACACACACATACACACATACAGACAGACACACACACACACACACGTACCGTACACACACACACACACACACACACACACGCAAACACACACATTTTTTGCACTCAGTCTAGTCAGCAGCTCAAGAAGATCATCCATTGATTTAGTTACTTCGTTATTCTTTTTTCGTGTTTCATTCTCCTTCCTCTCCTCTTCTTCTTCCTACTCTTCCTCTTTCTCCTCCCCCCTTGTTAACTGTTTCTCTCTTTATCGTCTCTATCTCTATTCCCCTCTCCCTCTTTATCGGGTCTTATCTCTTATTCCCCCTGTCACTATCTTTAGCGCCTCTCTCTCTCTCTCTCTCTCTCTCTCTCTCTCTCTCTCTCTCTCTCTCTCTCTCTCTCTCTCTCTCTCGTGTACAATAGTGTGTATACTTATCCTTACCTCACTCCATACACACACACACACGTGCACGTACTTGTATACTTGCATACACGAGAGAGAGAGAGAGAGAGAGAGAGAGAGAGAGAGAGAGAGAGAGAGAGAGAGAGACATTACTGAGTGTAGCACTTCCTCTCCACACAACCTGTACACTCCTCCTCCTCCCTCATCTCCTCCTCCATCTCACCTCCCTCACCTCCTACACCACCCTCACCTACACCTCCCTCACCTCCTCCACCACCCTCACCTACACCTCCCTCACCTCCTACACCACCATCACCTACACCTCCTACACCACCATCACCTACACCTCCCTCACCTACTCTCCCCTACCATCACCTCCACCTCCCTCACCTCCTACTCCTCCCTACCATCACCTACACCTCCCTCACCTCCTACTCCCCCCTACCATCACCTACACCTCCCTCACCTCCTACCGTCACCTACACCTCCCTCCTCCACCTCCCTCCTCCACCTCCCGTAGGCTATCGTTTTTGTAGGAGTGAGTCGTAAAGAGAGTTAACAGATGTAAAACTTTAATGAAGCGAGTTGGGTGTTGACGAGACGACCGTGGAAGGAGACTGCCCCACTATGCTACCTTCCCTAATGACTGCCACAATGGGTCGTCTGCCGCTCCTCATACTTGTATTAATCTAAAAGCAATGTATATTTCATCACGAACTGCCTCTACCCCATGCATGTACAAGTGCCCGTGTGTGTGTGTGTGTTCCGCCGTCACAAGCCGCCCTGAGGAGGAAGACCTTGGTACTACTACTGCTGGTGGTGGTAGTAGTAGGAAGCCCTTGTGTTCGTGGGGTTTTGTCTCTTGGTGATGTCGTTGTGAAGTCGTCGTGGAATAGTAGTGGTGGTCGTGATCTTTTGTGGTCGTCTCTCTCTCTCTCTCTCTCTCTCTCTCTCTCTCTCTCTCTCTCTCTCTCTCTCTCTCATTTACCTGACCGTCGTGTACTTGTCGTCCAATTATCTGTCACCTGTGTGTTTTTTTACCCAGGTATTTTTCTGTCATTTGCTTATCTACTGTCCAATTATCTACCGTCTACTTATCTGTCTTACCTTCTTTATCGTTTTCTTTATCCACCTGTTTCCTTTTTCTCCGTTTATTAATATTTCTTTCTATTCCTCTTTTATTGTGAGTTAATGTTTTTTCTTCTTTAATTGTTATCATATTTTATTTTATTCTGGTCTTTTATCATCACTTGTTCTGTTTTAATTATATTTTCCGTTCTCTTGTTCTCTTCTGTGTTCTTCATCTCCTCCTCTTCCCCTTTATTCTCTTTTCTTCCCCATTACTTCTCTTTCTCTCCCTCCATCCTTCCCTCTTCCCCCTTCCTTCCTTCCCTCCTTCCCTCCCTCCTTCCTTCCATCCTTCCCTCCCTCCCTCCTTCCTTCCATCCTTCCCTCCCTCCCTCCTTCCCTCCTTCCTTCCCACACCTTTACACACACACTCCGACACACACCTTCCCTCTTTCCTCACTATTTCTCCACCATACATTGCTCCCCTCCCCCCTTCCCCCCCTCCCCCCTATGCGTGACCACCCATGAAGTTTACCCCCCCCCCTCTACCTAAGACTCGTGTCCCATATTAGGTAATTTCCAATCGCCTGGCGTGCGAATGTCGTGGCTGGCGTAAAGATGGTTTTCGCCTGGCTCCCCCCGTAGGTCCCCGTCTGCTACCCCGGGGGGAGGACGACCCCCTTCCTGCTGGCTCTTGGGAATAACGAGTTAGGGGTTTTTTTGTTACGGTAATTTTGACTTTTATGTTCAACTCTTTATAGCATGTTTGGGTGTGGTTCGCCTCCTTATTCCACTCCTCATATCTCCACCTCCTCCACCCTCACTCACCCACCCTCCACCCTCATTCTTCCGTCCATCCTCTTCGTCAGTCCACCTCCCTCCACCCCACCACCTTAACCTCCACCTCCACTACCCTCCATCCTACCCTCTACATGCCCACCCTTACCCTCCACTCTACCTTCCACTCGACCTCCACTACACCACCTCCACCCTACCCCTCCCACCACCACCACCATCCTACCCTCCACCACCACCCTACCACCACCATCCTACCACCACCACCCTACCACCACCACCACCACCATCCTACCACCACCCAAGCTGCAGTTTGAGTCCAATATTTCCATGGACAGTATCAGAGTCCAAACAGATTTTAACAAAACATTTTAGGGAGGAGAGAATGGGTGGGGGGCTGTGAGCTTGACAAGAGGGTCCGACGCTGGTGGCACTGGTGTGACAGAAGTGCCACTCTCCTCACCCGACGTTTGGCACCCAGGGAACACAACCTCGCTTGTCCGTTTGATTCACCAGGCACTGTTCTGACATCACCAGGCACTGTTCTGACATCACCATCTTCAGTACTGCCTTAAGAGTCGATAGATAGATAGACAGACAGATAGATAGATTGACAGAGATGGATAGATGGATAAGATATTTTGGTTATATTTTTCTGTAAGAATTTTAGTTCTACAGAGAGAGAGAGAGAGAGAGAGAGAGAGAGAGAGAGAGAGTTCTCCAGCTTCTGTAGAGAGGTATTGGCGGTCTCTTATTGCTTCAGGAATTCTCTGAATGTCGGCTGAAATATGCGAACTTTGGTCATGAGGCTCAAGAGGAAGCTGGTGCGAGTCTCCCTGCAGTGTGCCGTGGACGAGTGGGAATTCTTTTGAGCAGGGTGGAGTGCCGCGTGTGTTCCTGGCACTATTACTACTACTGCTGCTACACCCACATACCTACACCCTCGAAATACACCCACCCAACTACCCAATTACAGTACATCATAGAGCTACATCCACACACCTACACCCTCCTACACCTCCCCATTTGAGTTATGCTCACCTACCTACAGTACACCCACCTACACCACCACCACACCCACCTACGCCACCACCACACCCATCTACACCACTACCACACCCATCTACACCACTACCACACCCATCTACACCACTGCCACACCCATCTACACCACTGCCACACCCATCTACACCACTACCACACCCATCTACACCACTACCACACCCATCTACACCACTGCCACACCCATCTACACCACTGCCACACCCATCTACACCACTGCCACACCCATCTACACCACTGCCACACCCATCTACACCACTGCCACACCCATCTACACCACCGCCACACCCATCTACACCACTGCCACACCCATCTACACCACCGCCACACCCATCTACACCACTACCACACCCATCTACACCACTACCACACCCATCTACACCATCATCTAACTCCATTACATCCCCCCATCTTATACTCTGGCACTGTATGGCACTCAATGGCACACCGTAATGCACTCTGTATGGGTCTCTGTATGGCACTCTGATCCTTAACTAGGCGGAGCGAGGCACACGAATGGCCTCGTTAAGTTGCCGCGGCCACACACACAAAAACAAACACTTGCCGATGGGGTTATGTGTATGTCTGTGTCTTTCATTTAATGCCTGGGGGGGCCTCTAGTATGTATCCTGTGCCTGTGTCCTTAGCGGTTTGTATGTGTCTTTGGTATCCTGTTCGTCCTTTTGTGTCCTTGGTATCCTGTTCGTCCTTATGTGTCTTTGGTATCCTGTTCGTCCTTATGTGTCCTTGGTATTTTGCATGTGTCTGTGTCCTAAATACTATCGTTTGTGTGTCCTTATGTGTCCTAATTCGTGTTTCTTTTATGTTTTATGATTGAAACACATTAACAGTTGATTGAAACGTTCGGGAAGTTTTCTTAAAAGACCATCATGTCCCCCACACACCCACACACCCCCCCATCATCCCACACCCTCACCCCCCCCACACCTCCCCCCCCCCCCCCACACACGATAATTGTCACCAAAATCCTCTTTAACCACAAAAGCTGTTGTTGAAGAAGTTTATAAAGGTTCTGAAGGTCTATAAAAGACTGATATAACCAGTTGACTCGCCTCTTGTTGGAGCTGGGACTCTTGACAGCACAAGTCGAGGGATTACAAGTGGCTCGCCCTCCACCTTCTAAAAGTTGGCGGAGGGTCAGTGTGTCTGGAGGAGGGAGGGAGGGAGACAGGAGCGTTTAGGAAGGAAGGAAAGAATGGTCCGGTTGGGAGGAAGGGATGGAAGGAGAGCAGAGGCTGTATTTGGGAGGAAGGAAGGAAGGCCATTTTGGAGTGAAGAAGGGAGACATGCGGGTCATTTTAGGAGGGAAGGAGGGCTATTTTGGAGGGGAGGAAGGAAGGAAGGAAGGGGGTCATTTTGGGAGGGAAGGTGGAGGCAGAAGGGCCATTTTGGAGGGAAAGAGAGGAAGGATGGAGGATCGTTTGGGAGGAAGGCAGGAGGGCAATTTGGAAGGGAGAGAGGGAGGGAGAGAAAAAATAGGAGGACCATTTGTGAAGGAGGGAGGGGAGGGGAGGGGGGGGGGCAGCTGCAGTAACAATTTAGTGGAAAACTTAATTTCTTCGTTGTAATTTAGACCTTCGTATGCAAATCGTTTGAGGTGGTTGAGCCTGAGGCCAGAGGTAGCATGTGGTAGTGGTGGTGAGGGAGAGTGTTGGTGGTGGTGGTGATGTTGGCGGTGAGGAAGGTGGTTGAGAGAGAGAGAGAGAGAGAGAGAGAGAGAGAGAGAGAGAGAGAGAGAGATTCTTCCCCTGGGGTTGTTTTTTCCCATTAGCCAATATTTTAGAGATTATGTCCCCAACCGGTTTGTTTAGTGCCCGGTAATGCTTGGTGGGGGATAATGGGGAGGAGGGAATGGGGAGAGGGGGGGGGGGCAATGGGAGGAAGGTTGGCGAGGGAGATTGAGGACAAACGCACTCGCCAGTACACCACCACCACCACCCTCATCACCACCTCGCCGCCGCCACCACCACCACCACGCTGCCACCACGCCGCCACCACCACCACCACTACTACGACGCCGCCACCACCCTGCCACCACCACCACCACGCCGCCACCACCACCACCTCATCACACTCGCGCCGCCACCACCACCACGCTGCACACGCCGCACCACACACCACACGACGCGCACCACCACCGCCACCACCACTCTACCGCGCACCACCACCACGCCGCCACCACCACCACCACGCCGCCACCACCACCACCCTCATCACTACCACCACCACCACCCTCATCACTACCACCACCTCGCCGCCGCCACCACCACCACCACTACTACTACCACGCCGCCGCCGTAACCACCACCACCACGCTGCCACCACCACCACCACCACCACACTCTGACACCAGCTTAGAAAGGTGTAACAAACCACTCAGGGAAATGATACAAATGACATGATGATAAAAGTGACCAGGTATTTTCCCTGCCACTGGCCAATATTAAGACGGGGCTTAAAAATAAATGTTTTCCCTGCCTGGTCGTCAAAGCTGCTTAAGTCAAGTCTTTTTTTCTGATTTATAATTAATTTTAATAATTGTTTTAAACTTATATAAATACGGATGTATAATGTGATTGTAGCTATATTTTTCTTAGATGTTTATTTAGATAATGTATGTATTCACGTCTATGTATGTATGTAAGTAATTTATGGGGTTACCGATTATTGATTTTAAATTAACAAAAATATATTACTGTATATACTTCGATAGTTCAGCTTCATTGAGGGAAAAAGTATATATATTTTTTTTAAATTAATGTAGTAGATAGCTACCAAATAGGGAGGTACTACCGCCTGGGAAGATATTGGAAGCATATTGGTTGCCTTATGGTAGACCCTGCTGCCATATGACTTCACCTTCTGCCTCATTTACACAATTGCAGGGTCTCAATTGTTTCTCTCACTATTGACAACACAACACATCGTTTCTCACTATTGATCGATTTTTTTTATTTATTATTATTATTATTATTATTATTATTATTATTATTATTATTATTATTATTATTATTATTATTATTATTATATTTTCGCCCCCAGACCCTGCTGTGCCCGGGTGAGCTGGTCCCGTAAAAAAAAAGTGTTGAAAACTGACTTAACAAACATACTGAAAGAGAACCCGTCCTTAATGATGCACAGACAGACATTAAAACAACCATTATTATTATTTTTACTTTAAAAAATGTCAACGGGAAATACTCGACATAAAAAACGGAGTGAGGTTATATATTTGACATAGAAAACGGGATGTGGGTAGACTGGTTTGCACTCTTTTTTATTTTATTCATTTATTTATATTTTTTGGTGTATCCCTCCTCCTTACTCCTCCTCCTCTTTACTCCTCCTCACTCCTCCTCCTCACTCCTCCTCCTCCTCTCTTCTTTCCAATCTTCTTCTCCTCTCAAGCATAAGAAAACTGGACTGTCGAATTTCAGAACCTTTGTCATTGAGAATCAGCGAGGACAAGACCCAGCCCCGAGTCTATCCATCTATCTGTGTCTGTCTGATGGTTGGAGGGGATAGAATGATAGGGAGGTGGATAGGTGGTGGTAAGGTAGATAGACAGATAGATAGATAGATAGATAGATGCGTGTCTCACATTCAGGGTGGTAGCAATCCGATTATGTTTCTTACTGGGACTAGAAGCACTTTTTGTATTAATCACACACACACACACACACACACACACACACACACACACAACCCCCCCCCCCCCAGCTACTCTGTGTGAGAGAGAGAGAGAGAGGGAGAGTTGGTGCAGGCAGTTTCTCTTGTACTCTGACAGCCAAAGGACAGACGGTATTAAGGATCACAGTGGCCGAGAAGTGAAGCTGTCTACTGTGTTGAATACATGTACAGTACAGGGTGGTGTGGTGCCTCCTACACCCGCTGCTGTGCTGGGTGTTGTCTGGTGGTGATGGTGTTGGGTGTTGTTCCTGTTGCAGACTACCCACCACCACTACCACCACCCTTACCAACAACCATCACCACCACAAATACCACTACCATCACCCAACACCACCCCTACCACCACCACTACCACCACCACTACTTTTATCAACACCACTCACCCCCACCTACCAACACCACTCACCCCCACCACCACCACTACCACCACCACCACTACCAACACCACTACCACCCCTAACACCACTACCAACACCACTACCACCCCTAACACCACTACCAACACCACTACCACCCCTAACACCACCACCACCACAGGCAGGTAAGATTGGCCCTCTGAGGTTCCCGTAATACAGTCTCGACATTAAACTTGGTACTCTTAAGGTGTGTAGAAGGTGGTAGCCAATGAGAACTCTCCTTTTAAATCAGACTTAGAGGTGTATTAGCGCTGAACCAATTGGAGCCTCGCTTTCAAACCTCGCGTGTAGAAATAGGCTTTTACCACCAATTGGAAAGCCGAGAGAGAGAGGGGGGGGGGACCAACAAGACGCGGCAGACAGGGAGGAAGGCAGGCAGGAAGACAGGGAAGGGGACAGGGAGAGAAACAGACAAGCATGGAGGGACAGAGAGGGAAATAAACAGGCAGGGAGAGAGACAGGGAGCCCCATCCAGTTGAGTAAAACACACCCTGAGACAACTTGGTTCACTTAACTAGACTCACAGCCACCCGGACCCCTGTAACAACATCCGCCTGTCACCGGGATTATTCTAGGCTGTGTTGTGGGATTTTTTACAGGGATTTTTTTGAGGGGAACTGTCTAGGATAAGGATTTTTAAGGGGATTTTAAACGTCTGGGATGTGGATTTTTTTTTTAGTGGGATTTTAAACTGTCTAGGTGATGGATTTTTTAGTGGGATTTTAAACTGTCTACGTGATGGATTTTTTAGTGGGATTTATTTTGTGGATTTTTACGTTTTTAAATTTGTGAACATTGAAAGGACATGACGTTTAGAATTAGGATTATAGAAGCGATTTATCTCTAGTTTAAGGATTTATAGGAGGGATTAGACATCAAGAAGGAAGATTTATTGGAGGGACTTACGTCTTGTGTTGTGGTATTTTTGGAGGAACATTCCAAAACTCCCAAAAAAGTGATGGATTGTGGATCTCGAGACACGATGGTCGGCTTCGTCGTGAGTCCTGGGATAATTTAGGAGGTGGAAGAAGAGGAGGAGGTGGAAGAGGAGGTTGAAGGCGAGGAGGAGGAGGAGGAAAGTATAAAAAAATGAAGAAAGGGGTGGAGGAAGAAGGAAGTGCTGCTTGTGTGGTCTCTCTCTCTCTCTCTCTCTCTCTCTCTCTCTCTCTCTCTCTCTCTCTCTCTCTCTCTCTCTCTCTCGATGCAAGAAAGAATATATGAAGACATAAAGGAGGTGGAAAGAAGAAAGGGAAGACAAGCAGGAGGAGGAAAATTTCGACCTGCTGGCCCGGCCCCCCACAGTGAGGGTCGGCGTCTGTAATGTAAGCCTCCACTCCCCTCCTTACCCCTCACCCCCCCCCCTTTCCTTATTCACCCCCTGAACCCATTACTTCCTGTCCCCCCCATTCACCCTACTACGAATCCCTCCTCCCCTCAGTCTTGGGACCTTAACCTCCCCTCAGTCTTGGGACCCTCACCTTCCCTCAGTCTTGGGACCCTCACCTTCCCTCAATCTTGGGACCCTCACCTCCCCTCAGTCTTGGGACCCTCACCTCCCCTCAGTCTTGGGACCCTCACCTCCCCTCAGTCTTGGGACCCTCACCTCCCCTCAGTCTTGGGACCCTCACCTCCCCTCAGTCTTGGAACCCTCACCTCCCCTCACCAAATTAGACGTCTCCGTTTCCCCTCTTTGTGGCGGCGGAGGTCACCCGCATATTGTCCTCTTGTTGGGGGTTGGGGGGGTGAGAGGAAGGAGGAGGAGGAGTGAGGGGAAGGAAGAGGAGAAGAGGAAGAATGAAGAAATATAGGGAAGGAGCGATTATTATTATTATTATTATTATTATTATTACATTAGTAGTAGTAGTTTTATTAGTATTATTGTTGTTATTATTATTATTCTTTTGCTACAGTTTTTTTCCCCAAGCCGCCCACTAAGAGGGGTGGGGGGGGGGGGGGGCTACACAACACCTCGCTAACATATCACCAATAAACAGGGAAATATTGTGGTGGTGGCCGTCACAACACTGGCTGATGTAGTGAGTGTGTGTGTGTCGTCCTCTTCGAATTTTTCCCTCGGTGTTGCCTTCGTCATTTTCATTTTACGTTGAACGACCTGTGGGTGTTGTAGTCGTGGTGGTCGTTTGTCGCTGTGACCTCCAACATATAGGTACTGTGAGGGAGGATACACCATCACTATAACCCATCACTGTCATCACCATCACTACCACCCTTCCTCTACCACCATCACCACCACCTTCCCTCTACCCCCACCACCACTACCAACAACAACCACCATTACTAAACCCGGCAGGACGTGAGGTAGTGTAGTGATCATTACCTGAGGCGTTAAAATAAATGAAACTCGCCCCACCATCAGACAGCCCACACCTGATTGGTCCCCGGCCGCGGGTTACCCCCTTCTCACCCGCACCAATCACATCCCAGCGGCTAACCAGTAAGGGAATTTGATTGGCTGTTGATGAGGAGTAATAGCTGTCGGGGGCCGTGATTATTGGTTCATTTTGTTATTACATTTGGCAGGTGTTAAGACATGTTGACCCCGGGCTGTGGGGGTGACCTTGACCCTTGACATCTTTAAGGTCATGGGGAGTGGGGGGAGAGGTCTTAGGGGGTGTTGTAGTGTGGTGGTACATGGTGTTGTGGTGTGGTAGTGTATGGTGTTGTAGTGTGGTAGTGTATGGTGTTGTGGTGTGGTAGTGTATGGTGTTGTAGTGTGGTGTGGCAGGGTGAAACTATGGGCAAGTTTCTTTACGCCATTTGCCTCTGTCTACCCAGCAGTAATTGGGGACCTGGATGTTAATCGATTTGCGGATCGTGTTCCGGGGTAATGGTTAGCCAGTGCAGTTGGTGAGTTGTCCGGTCTTCTCGGACCATTCCTTGACACTGGGTTATGCTACTCGTGGTTGTTGTGTTGGCGACAGCGTCTACACCTTAAACAAATTCACGCCTAGGTGGCCCTTGGGCCGGCCAGCCTCGTTACACGAGGGGCAACCATTATTATGGTGGTGTATGGTGACTGGTGTGGTAAGTGGTGTGGTGTTTTATGGTATGGTGTATTGTGGTATAACCCGACACACCATAACCATCCTCAATCACCAGACCAAAATTTCTCATCACTAACAATATGTCGCATCTGACAACAACCTTGGACATACTAGACTTATTTTTCACACTCTGGATCACCATCACTGGATCACCATATCATCACTGGATCACCATCACTGGATCACCATATAATTGAACATATATAATAAAGATGGCGGACCTTGAGATTACCACTGAATGAATGTCTCGTAGAAAATGAGACTCCTTATTGAATCTTGTCAAGTTGTATTATTTTGTCCGAGTAAAATATCTCTCTCTCTCTCTCTTTTTTCTCTAATTCTTGCTCTAATATTAAAGACATCGAGATATATAATAGATAGCTGTGAATTATAGTCATTTATAATCCAACTGTTATATTATATACTTAAATTACAGGCATTAGTGACGATATATATTAATTCGTTTTCTGAGACCCTTAGAGAAGATGGTTTTAGGGGAGACGGCGCTAAATGACCCAGCAGCCGGACGATAGCGTGAAGATAACATGTTTGTGTGACTCGTATCTCTGTCCTACCGGCTATTTCAGGGTTCGATTTGAGGGTGGGTTTTTTTTTGGGGGGGGGGGATTAATGTAAGTATTGAACCCCTTGTCTTGTCTCCCTGAACTCTTGAACCTCTTTTAAAGTAATACTGAACCTCTCTTTATACTGCCTTTGAATCCCCTTAAATGTAATACCGAATCCCTTAATGTTATACAGAACCCCTTTGTCTGTGCTGACTCCTTAAAGACAATTTTTAACCCTTATCCACTCCCATTTCCTCCCCCCCACACTCCCTACCTCCCCCCCACACTCCCTCCCTCACCCCCACACTCCCTACCTCACCTCCACACTCCCTCCCTCCCACACTCCCTCCCTCACCCCCACACTCCCTCCCTCCCACACTCCCTCCCTCCCACACGCTCCCCCAGATAATATCCTTGTGATCGCCTTAAATAATAACCCCCAACGAGCCACCTTCCCTCCTAGGCATACTGAGCTGTCATGTGTATATGCCTTTGAGTGTGTGTACATGCGTGTGTGTTGGCAGGTATACGTACACAGGTCAGTCTTTACGAGGGTGTGTAGTGTGTAGACTACCTGGGGGCCTCGTCCAACAAACATCTTCACCTGTGTTTACCTGTTGTTTATCATAATTGTGTCCTTATTTGTGGACCGGAAGGTGTTTGTCTTGTCCAGGTGTAAAGGTCTGGTCTCACCTGTGTTATGGCCGCCACTGATACATACTTGCTTTATGTATCATTTATTTAACACCTTCGTATACTTTTTACCTGTGATTTATCCCAGTCATGTATATCTGTTTACAATGAATCTGTTTTACACCTGTTTACTTTTATTTACAGAGCTGTGTGTATATCTGGAATGTATTTACAAATGTATTTCTAATTTTAATGTATTTACTAAAGTTAATTAATATCTGGTATTATCTCTTGTTTATATTTCGATTTATTCTTTTTTTTACACTAATTCTGTGTTTAATTTACGGTTATGTACTTTTGTAAATTACTTAATCATTTTCTTCTTTCTACAGGTGAGTGATTACTGCGTCTTGATGCTGTGGTCAGGTAAGAGGGTAGTTACTGTGTGCCCCGACGAGGTAGAGGGTAGTTACTGTGTGCCCTGACGAGGTAGAGGGTAGTTACTGTGTGCCCTGACGAGTTAGAGGGTAGACACTGTGCCCTGACGAGGTAGAGGGTAGTTACTGTGTGCCCTGACGAGTTAGAGGGTAGATACTGTGCCCTGACGAGGTAGAGGGTAGTTACTGTGTGCCCTGACGAGGTAGAGGGTAGTTACTGTGTGCCCTGACGAGGTAGAGGGTAGTTACTGTGTGCCCTGACGAGTTAGAGGGTAGATACTGTGTGCCCTGACGAGGTAGAGGGTAGTTACTGTGTGCCCCAACGAGGTAGTTTGCCCTGTATCTCCACTATTTACACTTCGTCAGCGCCTTCGTCACCTTCTTGTTTTTTTTATACATCGTCAGGTGCTCCAGGTGGCAAAGGTCGCCAACTGTCACCGGTCGCTGTCTGAATTCCTTCTTTCTCCTATCGTTGTTCTTCTTTCCTTTGCCTCTTCCTCTTCGTCGGTTTTTATTCCTCTGTCTTTGTTTCCTTCGTTAACGGTTTTTATCTTGTTTGTATCTTTTTAATTTTTATTTCTTATTAATTTTTCCATCTTCCTTCTTTCTTCTTCTCCATCTTTATCTATATCTCCTCCTCCTCCTCCATCTTTATCTACTTCTCCTCCTTCTTCTCCATCTTTATCTCCTCCTCGTATACATCACTGTCTCATCTCTCTGACGTGTACGTCGTCGTTAACGTTCCCTCACCGTCTAATTACCAACACGTCCCCCACGTCGTGACGGAACATGATGGACGGTGGTGGTGGTGTGGGGGGTGGATAGTGGTGGTGTGGGTGGTAGTGGTAGTAGGTGGTGGTGTGGGTGGTGGATAGTGGTGGTGTGGGTGTGGGTAGTGGTGGTGTGGGGGGTGGGTAGTGGTGGTGTGGGTGGTAGTAGTAGTAGGTGGTGGTGTGGGTGGTGGTAGTGGTGTGGAGGTAGTGTGGTGGGGGTAGTGTGGTGTGGGTGGTGGTAGTGGTGTGGGTGGTAGTAGTGGTGTGGGTGGTGGTGGCAGGAGTTATTTTTATTATTTTTCTTCCTCTCCTCTTCCTCCTCCTCTCCCCCCCCCCCCCGCAGCATCAACTAGGACTCAGGTAGTAATAAATCGATTGGGTTGTTAGTTAGGAGCCTCGAGTCATCCTAAGTAGCTGCTGATTGGTCGAGTCTCCAAGGGGATTGGCGGCCATATTTCTTTTTTCTTGATCTTACAAAACGGGAAGGGGAGAGGGCTGAGGGAGAGGGGCTGGAGGGAGAGGGGGCTGAGGGAGAGGAATAGGGGCTACGGATGAGAGAGGTGAGGGGAAGTGGGAGGGTAGGGGGGGCTTAGGGATGAGAGAGGGGGGAAGGGGAGGAGAAGGGAAAGGTGGGAGGGGTGAGGGGAAGGGAAAGGTGGAAGGGAGAAGGAAAAGGTGGGAAGGGAGTCTAGAATATAGAGGGAAGTAATTAGTTTGTACCTGGACGAATGAGAAGGTATTGTGGTTGGTGGTGGTAGTTGTGGTTGGTGGTGGTTGTGATGATGATGGGGGGGGGGGGGGGGGTGTGAGACCACGGGTAAAGAGGCATAACTCCCTCCCTAGTTTGTTGACACCATGACCCATCCTGTGAGTGTATGTCCCCTGGGGAAGGTTTGACGGCTTAAACCTTCCTCCCAATGGCTTTGTTTCCACCAGAGAGTCAGATTGGTGTGTGTTGGGGTCTCTCTCTCTCTCTCTCTCTCTCTCTCTCTCTCTCTCTCTCTCTCTCTCTCTCTCTCTCTCTCTTCGTGGTTGTTTAATACTTTTCCTCCTCCTCTTTCCCCCCTCTCTTCTTTCCCCTCCCCCTTCCCCTCCCTCCCCCTTCCCCCCACATCTCCTCCTCCCCTCATCTCCGGATATTCCCCCATACTCTATTTTACCCGGAAACTTATGCTTTAAGTAACGGAGGAAACAACAAAAGGAAAAAAAAAGGAAAAAAAGATCACTCGGAGTTGAAAGTGAAGCCTAGAGCTGAAAACAGAGACTAATCCCAGCACAAGAGTTCAGCTTGACCGCTCGACCATGGCACACCACCACCTCGAACTATAACCCCTATATGACCCCACCACAAGGACCGTATTCCCATCCTCTCTCATAACCTAAATCTGATCCTATACGAATTGGGATTTTGACCCGAGTGGATAGAGGATCAAAAAGGCGAAAATCCTGAGAGATGTGAATGGGGTCATACTCGAGGTAGGGGAAGGGAGGGGGGTGGGGGAGGGAGGGAGGGGGGAGGGGTGGGATTACATGGCCATTTGCAATTTTAAAGCGTGTGTAAAGAATCCATTGTGGGTTTTATTGCTGTAGATGACACTGTCCTCCTCTCTTCCCCTCTTTCCTCCCCTCCCCGTTCCTCATCCTTCCTTTCCTCTTTCTCCGCCGTCTTCTTCCTTCTCCTTTTTCCGTTTTTTCTCCCCTTCTCTCTCCCCCCCCCCCCATCCTTCCTCCCCCCTCCCCCTCCCCTTCTCTCGGTGTTGTGAGTTGTAGAAGAAAATATTGTGAGCTGGTGATAGTTGTAGTAGGAATTACTTAAAGACATACGGTAAGATTTAAGTGTGTGTGTGTGTGTGTGTGTGTGTGTGTTAAATTATATCGTAATATTTATTAAAGAGAGAGTGAGACAGACAGACAGACATGGAATCAGACATACTCAGACACACATACAAACAGAGAGAGAGAGAGAGAGAGAGAGAGAGAGAGAGAGAGAGAGAGCAAACTTTCACATTTGTTCGTGTTTATATAAAAATATTCACACATTCTCACGCCGCTGCTTGTCAAGGTCTCAGATTCTGAAGTCACGCTGAGAACGTTTCACTTGACCTCAGGTGTTTTGTGAGCTGAGAGTTGACGGGTAGTGGGGGCTGAGAGAGAGAGAACACTAAAGGAAGTTCCTTATTGATAGCTTCATGAAGGTAAAGTTTTCATCTATCTTAAGAACAAAACAGTAGAAAAACAATGTAAGTTGTATGGAGTTCGATTGTGGGTAGAGGTGAGGGGTGTGGGTAGAGGTGAGGGGTGTGGGTAGAGGTGAGGGGTGTGGGTAGAGGTGAGGGGTGTGGGTAGAGGTGAGGGGTGTGGGTAGAGGTGAGGGGTGTGGGTAGAGGTGAGGAGTGTGGGTAGAGGTGAGGAGTGTGGGTAGAGGTGAGGAGTGTGGGTAGAGGTGAGGGGTGTGGGTAGAGGTGAGGGGTGTGGGTAGAGGTGAGGGGTGTGGGTAGAGGTGAGGGTGTGGGTAGAGGTGAGGAGTGTGGGTAGAGGTGAGGGGTGTGGGTAGAGGTGAGGGGTGTGGGTAGAGGTGAGGGGTGTGGGTAGAGGTGAGGAGTGTGGGTAGAGGTGAGGGGTGTGGGTAGAGGTGAGGGGTGTGGGTAGAGGTGAGGGGTGTGGGTAGAGTTGAGGGGTGTGGGTAGAGGTGAGGAGTGTGGGTAGAGGTGAGGAGTGTGGGTAGAGTTGAGGGGTGTGGGTAGAGGTGAGGAGTGTGGGTAGAGGTGAGGAGTGTGGGTAGAGGTGAGGGGTGTGGGTAGAGGTGAGGGGTGTGGGTAGAGGTGAGGAGTGTGGGTAGAGGTGAGGAGTGTGGGTAGAGGTGAGGGGTGTGGGTAGAGGTGAGGAGTGTGGGTAGAGGTGAGGGGTGTGGGTAGAGGTGAGGAGTGTGGGTAGAGGTGAGGAGTGTGGGTAGAGGTGAGGAGTGTGGGTAGAGGTGAGGAGTGTGGGTAGAGGTGAGGAGTGTGGGTAGAGGTGAGGAGTGTGGGTAGAGGTGAGGGGTGTGGGTAGAGGTGAGGAGTGTGGGTAGAGGTGAGGGGTGTGGGTAGAGGTGAGGGGTGTGGGTAGAGGTGAGGGGTGTGGGTAGAGGTGAGGGTGTGGGTAGAGGTGAGGGGTGTGGGTAGAGGTGAGGAGTGTGGGTAGAGGTGAGGAGTGTGGGTAGAGGTGAGGGGTGTGGGTAGAGGTGAGGAGTGTGGGTAGAGGTGAGGAGTGTGGGTAGAGGTGAGGGGTGTGGGTAGAGGTGAGGGGTGTGGGTAGAGGTGAGGAGTGTGGGTAGAGGTGAGGAGTGTGGGTAGAGGTGAGGGGTGTGGGTAGAGGTGAGGAGTGTGGGTAGAGGTGAGGAGTGTGGGTAGAGGTGAGGAGTGTGGGTAGAGGTGAGGAGTGTGGGTAGAGGTGAGGAGTGTGGGTAGAGGTGAGGAGTGTGGGTAGAGGTGAGGAGTGTGGGTAGAGGTGAGGGGTGTGGGTAGAGGTGAGGGGTGTGGGTAGAGGTGAGGGGTCAGGAGTTACAGAGGTGTGTGGGTAGACAACACGGCCAGGAGGGTCTTACCACCACTGTCTCATTACCAGAACAAGACGCCCACGGTTCTCTGGATGAGGTGGGCGGAGGGTAGTGTGGGTGAGTGAGGTGGGCGGAGGGTAGTGTGGGTGGGTGAAGTGGGCGGAGGGTGGTGTGGGTGGGTGAAGTGGACGGAGGGTAGTGTGGGTGGGTGAAGTGGGCGGAGGGTAGTGTGGGTAGGTGAAGTGGGTGGGGAGGAAAAGTAAAGTAGGTGGATATGGAGAGTTGGATGAAGTGGGTGAAGGTTTGGGTGGGTGTGGAGAGCTGCATGAAGTGGGTGGAGGGTAGTGCTGGTAGGGGGGGGGTGTTTTGGGTGGAGGCTGAGGTTGAGGCCGACACATCAGTGGGTGGAGGAGTAGGAAGACACGGGTGGATGGAGGATAATGGGAGGGTGCGGCTGGTGGAGGGACGTGTAACATGGAGGGTGCGGTGAGGTGGGCAGGTGTGTGGTACAGGTGGGCGTATAATTAAAGACGAACAGGTGGTAATTAATCAAGTAGAGACACAGGTGAAGGTGTAGCAGGTAAGGGCGCGCCTCACTTATCACCTGCCCACGGAATCTCAAAATACTGACGTCATGAATCATCACCTTGGTCCATTTAATCTACAAAAGTTAGTTCTCAAAGTTGTACGTCAGATTTTCGTCTAAACTGTTAACGTAAAGAACAATATCACTGACCTACATAAACTACGTCACCGAAGTTAATTCTCAAAGTTACGTACGTCAAACTTTCCTCTCTAAATAATTACGTGAGAAGACAACAGATTTATCTCACTGTAGTCGTGACGCAGAGTGACATTGGAGATGTGAGTCATGGCAGCCTGTGTACTGTACTGGTGTGTGTCCGGGGCTAGTGGGGGAAGACTGGGTGGGTGGGGCAACAGCAGGAGGGTTGTGAAATGCCTTACGTCGCCTCGCTAGATAACAGAACGTGGCCGGTGGGTGAGTGGTTGGCTGTGACGGGTCGGGGTCGGGTCAGTGTATTGGGTATCATGTGTGAATGCAGTGGGGCAGATATATTTGGGGTTATATTAGATTGCGGCGGGGGTGGGGCGGGGTGGGATCAGTGTGTGATTGCTATGGGGCTGATGTGTTAGAGGGTCATTTGTGATTGCCTTGGGGGCGGGGCAGGGCTGGGCTGGGCTGGGCTGGGCTGGGCGGGGCGGGGCGGAGTGGGTGACGCCCAGTAACATACTCCGCCACCCACCGTGTATAGTGATCTCTTAAGGCGCTTCACTTAACCTTCCTCTGCCAGGCCGTGACATCTTTAACCGGGCCGTGACATCTTTAACCGGGCCGTGACGTCTTTAACCAGCCCGTGACGTCTGTAAGCAGCCCGTGACGCCCGAGAAGGTCTACACCGCCCCGTGACGCCTTACGGGGCATCATAACACCCTGTGGGGGCTTCGTCTAGCGTCCTGTAACACACCCACTGTAACCTTTAACTACTCCGAGACGACCTTAGGGAGCGTGGCGACTAGGGGCGCCTCCTACACCTTTGTCTTAACCCGTCCAGGGGGAGGAGGTGTAGGGGAGGAGGAGAAAGGAAAGGAGGAAGAAAAGGAGAAAGGGAGTAAGAGGAAGAAGAGAAGGATGAAGAGGAGAAAGACAATGAAGAGGAGGAGGTGGACGAGGTGTCTTGTTTTACCTGTACCATTTTGACACATTCTCGCGTCTCTATTAACTGGAGATATTTATCTGCTGGACCCTTGAGAATTGGGCCATGGCTGGTGACTGAGCCGTGGCCATAACTGGGGACGGGCGGCTGGTGATTGGAGCCGTGCATGACTGGGGACGGGCGGCTGGTGATGGGGGACAGACCGTGAGAGGGACTTGTTTCCGGTTGGACGAGGTGGCAGAAAACGGGACTTGGATGTTGATAATTTTTCCGTAAACAAAAAAAGAAGAAAATTATCACTTAAATTGGATTAGTGATTTGAACTTAGATAAGAAGACGTTTAATACAGAGATAATGTGGAGAAAGAAGAAGAGCGAAAAGAATAAGAATGAAAAGAAGCAGACTGAAAAAGAAGAATGGAAAGAAGAAGAAGAATGAAAGAAGAAGAAGAATGGAAGAAGAATAATGAAAGAAGGACAAGAACAAGAAGAATGGGAACCGCAATAAAGAAGAGAATAGTAACGTGTGATAGTAGTAATCAGTGTTAAGTATGACAGGTGTGAGGAAACGCAGGTGAGAGTAGGGACCAAGGTCTTGACTCCACCTTCAGGTAAGATGGTGTGTGTTACTGTATGAGGCGACACATTCACGATGGTGTTGTAAGAGTCGTGATGGTGAGGGAGAAGGTAGTGGTGGTTATGGTGCGATCTAGGTGGTGATGGTGGCGATTATAGTGTCGTTACTGTTACGTAGTGTAGTGTAGTGTCAGATTTACCTTACATTAATCCGTAATGCTTAATGGCTAACATTAAAAATACGTTACCGGAACTTGTAGACGATTATTACCGCCTTATGGCCCCTGGACCCAAGGCTTATAAGTGACGTCTTAGTCTTCATGGCGCTATTTGGGTCTTTACGAACGCATGCCGGCTTTATGCGTTCGTCTTATGACTCTTAAAGTTCGCTCAGGTTTTGGTTTCGTGAGTTTCTATTTTAGTCTTTCGTTTGTGCGTTTTTTGGGGGTATTTTTCGTTTCGTGTTTTTCTTCTTATTTTGGGGGTATGCGTTTTATTTTTTGCTTTATGCGTTCATGCTTACCTTGCGAAACACTCTCTCTCTCTCTCTCTCTCTCTCTCTCTCTCTCTCTCTCTCTCTCTCTCTCTCTCTCTCTCTCTCTCCAGTTGAGACGCTGGGGAGATCAAAGCGTGTTGGCCGGGACTCTTCGTCTCGTCTTATTCACCCATGTTGTGTAGACCTGAGCGCCAATTACCTATGTCAAGTAACCCCCCCCCCCCCATCTCCCTGACACCACCCCTCTCCCTAACACCACCCCTCTCCCTTCCCCCTCCCTTCTGAAAACTCCCCCTTGGCACCTCACATACCCCAGACACTGCCCCAGTACCCCAGCATCACCCCCCACCTTCCTCCACCCCAGCTGTGAGTTAACTTGACTACATACCAAAAAATACAACCATCAGCGCCGGAAAGACTGCCGACGAAGCCCCTCCCGCAGTATATGTAGCCCTCCACACGCGTAACATAAGCGGACGAGCCTTTATATTTTCCTCCTGTTGGTGTCGTATGTGGGGCCAGAGGGGAGCGGGGAGTCGGTGCTTCAGATTCCAGTAACTTGATGGTAAGGACGACGAAAACGATAACCAGACTGAGGACCGGATTAAGATGAACTCCTCCTCCTCCCCCCTACCTCACCCTCTCCTTTCTCCCCCCCCCTTCCCATCATCTCCTTTCTCCTCCCCTCCACCCTCTTCGCCAGATGACGATGAGTAACAGACACCATGATGAGTACCGTCCTCTCTCGGTAGTGTTCTTGGCTCACTCAAAGGTCGTCATTTATTCCCGTTTACTATGACGTCATGAGTTACTGGGGTAAGTGTTGAATGGTGGCCTCCATACCTGCCACTGTCAACATGGGTGGGGGCGTGGCCGGGGGTGGAGGCGGGGGCGTGGGCGGCGCTGTGGGGTGGGTGGGGGATCTTGTATGCCCTAGCCAGCTATGATCTATACGCCGCCTTTGCCAAGCTCAGTGGAATTATCTCTTGTGCCCTTTGAATGTAAATAAAAGTCGTATCCAATTTCCGCCTCGTAATAATTTCTCCTTTCCTCTCCCCCCCCTTTCTCTCTCTCTCTCTCTCTCTCTCTCTCTCTCTCTCTCTCTCTCTGGCTATAAACGACAGACTCCCGGTGTCTCCCCTCTCAGCCAACCAATAACAGAGCTTCGTCGAGCAGAATCCAAACCTTTATACGGTCGACTGATGCCCACTCGAGCGGAGAGGTTCACGGCGAGCATCCCACAGATCTGTCGATTATAATTTCATTTGTCAAGATAGAGATACGGGAGTTTTTACGTTCCGGGATACGGCGAGGCTGGCGAGGTGCGAGGCTGACGAGGTAGGAGGTTGACGAGGTTCGAGGCCGGCGAGGGAGATGGCGAAGTGAAAGGCTAGCGAGGGGGTGGGAGGCTGGCGAGGAAGATAATGAGATGCAAGACTGGCGAGGTTCGAGGTGGGAGATGGCGAAATTCTAAACACATGGCGAGGGAAACACTGTTTTTGTCCTCGCCTGATTTATGTCGACGTAAATGACCTGTCACGCCGTTGGTATTTTAATGGGCGAATTTTTTCAGCCAAATTAAACCTTGAAAAAAAGAAAACGGTGTTGAGGCCGCCGTCGTCCACCCCGTCGTCCACCCCGTCACCCAGGTTCGTTTTCCACCCCGTCACCCAGGTCGTCTTCCACCCCGTCGTCCACACAGTCACCCAGGTCGTCTTCCACCCCGTCGTCCACACCGTCACCCAGGTCGTCCTCCTACAGCATCAGGAGAATAATTATTTCATATATTTGTTTTATTTCAAGTTTACCGACAAAATAAGGTTAATTTACTCTCTTAAAAGGTGAGAGTGTTTTGTTGCCAGGTAAGAAGGTCAGGTGCAGGGACATATATTGATACATGTTACAGGTACAGGTATATAATTACAGGTACAGGTATTAATGCAAGTATAAGAAACAGGTATAGACAGAAGTGAATGCAGGTACAAATATATCAGAATTAAAACATCAAACAATTTATTTATTTATTCTTCGTCTTCTTCTCCTCTTCCTCTTCTTTCTTCTTCCTCCTCTTCTCCTCTTCTTCCTCCTCCTCCTCTTCCTCCTCCATCCTCTTCTCCTCCTCATTACGTCACCGGGGTGTGATAAAGCCTCGGGATTCTTTAAATGTTTCGTCTTCTAACTTCTTTTATTTAACCCAAGCTCTAATAACACAGACAATTGTCTCACTTAAGCTTAACTGACTCACTTAAGCTTAACTGACTCACTTAAGCTTAGACGACTGACTCACTTAAGCTTAGAAGACTGACTCACTTAATCTTACACGACTGACTCACTTAGACGACTGACTCACTTAAGCTTAGAAGACTGACTCACTTAATCTTACACGACTGACTCACTTAGACGACTGACTCACTTAATCTTACATGACTGATTCACTTAAGCTTAGACGGCTAAATTACTTAGATTAGAATAGGTTAGGTTAGGTTTAAGGTTGTTAGAATAGGTTAGGGTAGGTTAGGTTAGGGATAGATTAAGTTAGGTTAGGTTAGGTTAGGTTAGGGTAGGTTAGGTTAGGTTAACTTTAGGGTAGTTAACCTCCAGATAAAATAAAACAGAATGTCTAATCATATCTAATCTTAAAGTGATCTGACTTTTTGTTGTCCAGTGAGGCAAAAAGGGTGAGGCGGGGACCCGAGACTCTAAAGAGGGCAGGTGTTTTGTACAGGTGTGGAGGCAGGTGTTTTTGTGCAGGTGTGTTTGTGCAGGTGTGGAGGCAGGTGATAACAGAGACCGTCACGCCCTGGGGACCTGCCTATCACCGGGACCTTAAAAATTTAGGATAAAACTCGTCCCTTTCGTCACCCCGGAGAGCTAGGGCGGGAGTGACGAGGGTGGATTGCCGTGGGCGGTGGTCGTGGTGATTGCAGTCGTGGTTGTCGTGTTTATTGTGGTGGTGGCTGGGATTGTGGTGCCTTGGTTGTGGTCAGGATTGTGGTTTCGTGGTAGTAGCTGTGGTCGTGATTGTGGTTATTGTGGTGGTTGGGATTGTGGTTTCGTGGTTGTGTGGTGTTGGTTGTAATTGTGATCTACGTAGTAAATAAAACTGTATCACTCTGGCCTCATCCACTCACTTCCCCACCACCCCTTCCCCCTACCCCCTTCCCCCTAACCCGCTACCCCACCACCCCTTTCCCCACCACCCCTTCCCCCCACACCCACACCCCACCCTTCCCCCCACCCCCACACCCCCTTACCCCCACCCCCTTCCCTCCACGCCCCACACCCCCTTCCACCCCCACCCCCCACCCTTCCCCCACCCCCCTTTCCCCCACCCCCCTTTCCCCCCACCCCCCTTTCCCCCCACCCCCCTTCCCCCCACACCCCCTTCCCCCTAAATCCCTTTCCCCCACCCCCTTCCCCCCACACCCCCTTCCCCCCACACCCCCACTCCACGGCGTCATGCAGGGCGTGTGTGTGCACCAACCTCACTATATAGGGTGACCGTGACCAACCTCCCTCAGTCTCAACATACATACATACATACATACATACATAAAGGAGTGGGGAGAAGGGGTAAATTAGGTGTCTTTAGGACCAATAAGCAAACAGTATCTAGAGAGAAAGTAGTTATTTATTAAGGGTCGTTAATGGTAGTACCTGTGTGTTACCTGTTCTAATCATCAGGCAGGAAGATAGATAAAAGGAAGGAGGGAGATGGGAGGGAGATGGGAGGGAGGAGGGATGGAGATGGGAGGGAGAAGGGAGGGAGGAGGGATGGAGATGGGAGGGAGGAGGGATGGAGATGGGAGGGAAAAGGGATGGAGATGGGAGGGAGGAGGGAGGGAGATGGGAGGGAGTAGGGAGGGAGGAGGGATGGAGATAGGAGGGATGGAGATGGAAGGAAGGTGGGGGAGAGGAGGGATGGAGATGGGTGGGAGGAAAGGGGGACATACAGACGAACGAATGGCAGGCAAAAACACGAGAGAGGAGAACACTGATCATGTCAACACACCTGGCCGTCATGTTTTGTATTTTTCCCTCCTACACCGTCAGGGCTACACCGAGCCTCTGGGGGCAGCGGTGTGATGTTACCGGAGGAAAGAGTGGCGGCAGATACGAGGGGTGAGGCAAGAGAGAGAGAGAGAGAGAGAGAGAGAGAGAGAGAGAGAGAGAGTACGACCTCGTGTTCACTGCCCCTGAGTACGACTTGGTAGGAACATTAACTCCTCCATATTTCTCCCCTTCAGGTTTAAGATCATTAACTTCAAGTAGCACCTCGATGGAACATCATGTTGACGTCACACTCGAGAGGTTCAGTTCCGTGTTCCGAGTCAGGACGTGGTGTTGGACTTGTACCACGATCGCGAGTATAATTAACCTGTACTTACCTGTGGTCGTCGGGCCGAGACTCACCTGTACGACCTTTGGAGGTGTTGTACAATGTGGGATGGTAGCCGCTCGTCTCTCACTTCTTCCTACCTCACCCCTCACCCCTACCTCACCCCTCACCCCTACCTCCACCTCACCCCTCACCCCTACCTCCACCTCGCCACCTACCCCTACCTCCCCCTCACCACCTACCCCTACCTCACCCCTCACCCCTACCTCACCCCTCACCCCTACCTCACCTCACCACCTACCCCTACCTCCCCCTCACCACCTACCCCTACCTCCCCCTCACACCTACCCCTACCTCCACCTACCCCTACCTCACCCCTACCCCTACCTCCACCTCCAAGGATAAATTAGGATAGGTTAATCAATGGGTGGATTAGGGTTAGATTAATCAGTCGGTGAATAAAACGAATATTACAGACAGTTTTAGTAGTGCGTGCGTGTGTGCGTGCGTGCGTGCGTGTGTGTGTGTGTGTGCGTGCGTGCGTGTGTGTGTGTGTGTGTGTGTGTGTGTGCGTGCGTGTTATAGGTATTTCCATGGTTTATTAATCAACAGATAACAACTCCATTATGAATTTGACAGAATGAATAAACTTTTGCAATAATTAATTCCCGTATCTAGTGAGTGTATTATATTTTAGCTGTGTTGTTCAGATATTGGATTACTGGACTATTGAAATGGTGGTTTATGTGATGCAGTGTTTAGTGTGGCTCTGGCGGTGTTTAGTACACGTTTTGAGGTACTTCTCTACACCCAACATAACATTGACCTTATCTAACCTAACATTGATCTAACCTAACCCAACATAACATTGATCTAACCTAACCTAACATTAACCTTATCTAACCTAACCTAACATTAACCTTATCTAACCTAACCTAGCATTAACCTTATCTAACCTAACCTAACGTAGCTTAACCTTTAACCTAACGAAATCTATCCTAACCAAACTTGACATGACCTGATCTAATCTAACCTAACGATCTAACCTGACTTAAACTAACCCAGCCTGACCGGAGCACCAGGTAGTCAGGCAGACAGTCTCTCTCTCTCTCTCTCTCTCTCTCTCTTTCATGGTCAGAGTTGCGCCTTTTATCAGCTCTCATCTACAAGTCCATCTTTTATGAGTCTGTCTCTGTGTCTGTCTCTGTTCTCCACATTCATCGCCTCTATTTTTTTTTCTCTTTCATTCTCTTATCACTGCAGTCTTTTCTCGTGTCCTGATTGGTCCATTGCATTGTGGTATGAGACGCTGCTATTGGTCAGGAGAGTGGCAGGGGACGGCTGGTAGGTGACTGTTCCAAGTATTAATTTTTTTTTTTGGACTAGACATGTATTGGTACCTAACCTAACTTAACCCAACCTAACCAAACCTAACCTAACCCAACCTAACCTAACCCAACCCAACCTAACCTAACCTAACCTAACACTACACAAACATCACTATGAACGTTTTCTTCACACCCCCCACCCCACCACACACACCCACCCCCACACCCCCCTCCCCCTCCACAGAACAACACAACCCCTTACCCCATCCCACCACCCACTCCACAAAACTCAACCCCTCACTAACCAATCTCTAACCCCCTAATATAACCTCAGAGAGAGGTTGTGAGGCAGGCAGGACACTAGAAGCACAGGTTGTGTATTCGATAGATCGCGCCACCTGTCACCAGAAGTAAGATAGAGGCCATCAGGGGACCTCCACGTACCAGGTGTGTGAGGCATGAATACTCTTGTCCTCTGAATACAAAGGTCCGGCATTTTGGAGGTTGGAGAGAGGGCAAAGACGTGAGGTGGTCCTTCAAAAGTCCTCGTGCTGGATTTGGAGTATTTGATGGTGGATTTGGGGGATAAGTGGGTGGATTTGGAGTACGTGTGGGTGGATTTAGGGTACGTGGCTGGATTTAGAGAACGTGTGTGGATTTAGGGAATACGTGGGTAGATTTGGGGTATGTGTGGGTAGATTTGGGGTACGTGTGGGTAGATTTAGGATACGTGGCTGGATTTAGAGAACGTGTGTGGATTTAGAGAATACGTGGGTAGATTTGTGGTGCGTTTGGGTGGATTTGTGGTTCGTGTATGTAACTCGCCTGCTGAGGGTCGGGGCGCTAACACACACTCGGTAGACTGATTCTCTTGCAAGTAAAATTCCTTCGAGTCATATTACATGTGAATTAAACTCCACACACACAGAGTTTATCATTCAAAGTGACGTGAATGAACACATTAAATTATGTTACTGTATGTCGCTCCCCTCCCCGTCTTCCTATCCCTTTCCACCCACCCTCCCTCCCTCCCTCCTACACAAATTCGCCGGTGCAGCGCAAACAAGGGCCCGGTAGTTTAAACTGCTCGTTAACTATTTGCCACGATGCTTTGGAAGATATTCGTGAGGACAGCCAATGAGAATATTTCGTTGTGTAATAACCACGCCCATTGGTCATTAGGAGGTTGTGATTGGTGTAGAGTGATGCGGGGTGACGAGTGTTAGGTGGTGAGTGTGTGACGGTCGGGGCAGATCTGTGCTGGATGAGGCTGTGGGGTGACTCTTGTTGTTCTAAGTGATTTTAAGTGACCATAAGTAAGAGGTAGCGTATTGTAAGGGTCAGTGTAGTGCTTTAAGTGACCGCAAGTAACAGTTGAGGCAGTGTTAGTGTTACTGAAGTGTTTCTTAAGTGTTTTAAGTGACCATGCACAAGACTTAACGTTGTGTAAGTGTTAGTGTACTGTTTCAAGTGTCCATAAGTAACAGCTGACGTTGTTTAAGTGTTAGTGTAGTGCCTCAAGGTGTTTCAAGTAGCGAATTTTATAAGTGAAACCCCGGAAACACACATTTAGACATTAATTTTTTGAGTCAAGAGCCAGAAACAGCCTCATAGAAGTGAACTTTATAAGTGTGGTTGTGATCACGTGACTGTGGATGCCAGAACGACTCACCTGTTGTCAAGGTACCAAGAGGACAGACACACACACACACACCTGACAGGTACAGTACGTGAGATGTGGTGTTAAGGAAACGAATTATTCTTTGACAGTGACTTAATTACCTTGACAGTGACTTTATTACCTTGACAGTGACTTTATTACCTTGACAGTGACTTAATTACCTTGACAGTGACTTTATTACCTTGACAGTGACTTTATTACCTTGGCAGTGACTTTATTACTCTGGCAGTACTTTATTACTTTGACAGTAAGTTGGGGGCCAATCTTAAGGTAATTTCAGCTGGGGGAGAGGAGACAAAGAAGAGGCATGAACACAAATAGGAAGATGTAAATCAGACAGAAGGGAAGAAAGATAAACCAGGCAATTGAAAGAATAAGCCGAGAAGATTAAGAATGGGGGAGGGAGAAGGGGAGAGGGGGAGGATAATAGTGCAGTGTGTAGCCACCAGGGAGCATTTAAGTTATTGTGGGGCAGTGGTGGTCCTGGGGGGAGGTTGGGGAGGGGAGATGGAGGCTGGGGTGGGGAGGGGGGTGAGAGAATGAGGGGAGAAGCTTGGGAGGGAAATGGGGAAAAAGGGAAGGAGAGGGGGGGTTGGGGAGGTGGGGGAAGAGGAGGCCTGGGGTAGGGAAAGGGAGTGAGATAAAGGGGAAGGTAAGGGAGAGAGGAATAGGAAGGAGAGATGAAGGAAGATGGGAATTTTGAAGGAAGGGATGAGAAAATGAGTACAATGGGAGAGGAGAAGAACAGGAGGAGGGGGGAGGGAGGACACTATGCTCATCTAGATTCCTGATCCCCTCTCCCTCTCCCCACTCCTTCCTTCCTCTTCCTTCTCCTTTCTCCCCCTCTCCCTTCATCCAGCTCCCCTTAGGTGATCCGTCTTGCTCTCCTCACCATCTGCCACTTCCCCCTCCTTCCATCTCCTTCCCCCTCTCCTCCCTCCTTCCATCTCCTTCCCCCTCTCCTCCCTCCTCCCATTCTTTCTCACTTAATTTTCAATCGTCTTTCTCCGCCTCCTCTTCCGTTTCAACTTATCTACCCTCCTCTTACCCTCCTTCCCTCATACCCTCCCTCCCACCCACCCTCCCACCCACCAACTATCCCACACTATCCATCATAGGAACAGAGATATGCGTCATGATGTCAGCTCAGGAATAACATAAACACGGGCCACCAACCATTAACGCGAGAGAGAGAGAGAGAGAGAGAGAGAGAGAGAGAGAGTCGGCGGCTACCTCACACAATACAGGTGTTGATGAAAGACAACTCCAGGTGATGTGGCACGTATCTCCTGCTGCCCTCCTTCTTGAGTGCCACCCGCCTCTCAATGCTACCTCGCCTCTCAGTGCCACCTAGCCTCTCAGTGCCACCTCGCCTCTCAGTGCCACCTAGCCTCTCAGTGCCACCTAGCCTCTCAGTGCCATCTCGCCTCTCAGTGCCACCTCGCCTCTCAGTGCCACCTAGCCTCTCAGTGCCACCTCGCCTCTCAGTGCCACCTCGCCTCTCAGTGCCACCCGTCCCAGTACTTTGCTGTAGTAATGACGATTGTAATATTAAAAACCACAATAATAATAACAGCACTAATCTCAACAACCACCACCACCACTACCATTACCATCATCACTACGGCTACTACAGTTACTAAGATTACTTTCTCTCCCTTTGCTATTTTTCTTTTCTTATTGCCATCTCCTCCTCCTCCCACCCCCCACTCCTATCTCCTACCCCTACTCTTCTCCCTACCCCTCCTCCCCTACACCATTATCTTATTATCGCTATGCCTACAGTTATTACCTTCGCTTCTTATCACTCTGACCTTTAATGTTATTCCTCTTTCTTATCACTATCTTCCCTCTTATTCTCCTTCCCTATCCTCCCAAAGCTTTCCCTCCCCCAGCACACCCGTCCTCCAACACCCATTCCCCCATCCCCTCCCCTTGCTACTCCCCACCACCCCTTTCCCAGCGCCCTCCTCGCACCCCACCATCCCCACACCCCGTCCTTCAGCACTCCCACCCCATCCCTTCCCCCCCCTTCCCCCCAGGGAGGTAGGGTGATGTATCCTCCAGAGCCTTGGTTGAGACGCCGTGAAATATGGGGGACCCGGGAAGCCAGAGGTGGTGTGTGTGTGTGTGTGTGTGTTGAGGTCCTATAGCAACGCCTTAGGTAAAATCTAGTTGATGTGTACTCATACCATTAGAGAGAGAGACAGAGAGAGAGAGACAGAGACAGAGAGAGAGAGGGTAAATTACAATATTGTGTGTACTATATTAGCAGCAAGGGGGGGGGGGGCGTGTACTGCTGGGAGGGACTATAGTGTACTACTCTTTTTATATTCGGCTGAGGGGAAAGGTGTTTTATTTATAATTATAGTAGCGGTGTGTTGTAGTAGTAGTCGTAGTCATAGTAGCAGTAGTAGTAGTAGTAGTCATAGTAGTAATTTTGCCCCCTACCGTACCTGTCTCGCCACTACAACATTAAGGAGTAAAAGCTTATTAATATGCGTGGCGGAGGCCTGTGGGGTGATGTAGACGGTGGCGGAGGGCGAGGTGGCATGGAGTACCGCCTCTCACCTGAGGTCGACCTGAAGTTGTTCTCTTCTCCTCCTCCTCCTCCAACACCTAATGTGGAGGAGGAGACGATTGGGAGTGATTTAAATAATTCAATAAATGTGTTTAATTGAGGAAACTGTAAGATGATAATAATAATAATAATAATAATAGGTTTATATAAGACCTCCCTATAATAAACACCTATATATATTAACACAGAAAATAGGACCAAATCTATTAATACGAACTGGGGGGGAAAAATTCGTACCAATTTTAAGGATTAGATATTTTTGAAGTCCCTATTTTTTATTCATGGTTTATGGAGAGTAAATTGGTAATTGTGAATAACAGAGGAACCGTAATTGATTTTAAGAAGGGAATGGGGGTTGGGGGAAGGTGGGGGTTAGAGTGGGGGGTTGGGGGAAGGTAGGGGTTAGAGTGGGGGGTTGGGGGAAGGTGGGAGAGAGATTGATCTAGATTATGAAACATCATCACTAGCAATCACCACCATCAGTAGCAGTGACCACTATCATCACCATTACCAGCTACTACCATTACCATTAGTCACCACCACCAATACCAGTCAACACCACCACCACAATCACTACCAGCAGTCACAACTATTCGTAGGACTTATCCTCACCACAGGAATTCACTATCATCCTCACCATCATCACCCCAGACATTCACCATCACCAGCACTCAACCATTCCCGGTACATTCAGACTGACAGACAGACAGACAGATGAGTCTCGTATAGGCCTACTGTATAGGACTAGCTTGGAGATCTGGCGGTAAATAGTGTAGGGGTGGAGAGGGTGGAGTGTAGGGGGAGAGGGGTAAGGGGGTGTAAGGGTTACGCCAGGCCCCTGAAGACAAGAACTAAGGGGTGGGATAGGGAGTTCGATCCGGGAAAGGGGGCAAAGTTGAGAGTGAAATGGGAGGGGGATGTTTTGTCCCCCTCCCCCCCCCCACACACCCCCACCCCCCACCTGGCAAAGTCCGGTCTAGAGATGACGAGGAAGATTGTGGCGGCAGTGTTGTCGAGGCGTAGCAGGGCGTCATGATGGATGCCCACGCCTCTACCCTCCTGAAGGTGGCCTCGTCGCTGCTGTGGGTGTCTGTGTTGGGGTCCCTCGCCGTGTCTGTAGGAGTCCAGGGTTCAGGCGATGTGGGTGACCAGGTGGGAGGCGTCCTTCCTCACCCCAGTTAGTCAATGGTGGGCCTCCCTGTGGCGGACCGGCAAGAGGAAGAGAAAATGGACATACGTACTCCATTAAGGGTCACCGTGGAGTAGTACTGGAGGCACCACCTTTGAATAATTGAATGACACTGTAGAATAGCTCCATAATGGCACCTTAGAGTGGCACCGTAGTGGTCACTCCTTCAGCACCGGGGTAAATTCGTCTCGTGCTGGACACTCTTAAACTCTTCCACTTTCTTGATGAAATGTGTATGTAGGCAGAGTGCCGGGGGGTGTGGAGGGGTGGGGGGTTGCTGGGGTTGTGGAGAGGTACAAGGGAAGGGTTGTGAAAGGTTGCCAGGGGGGTTGAGGAAGGATGGAAAAAAAAAAAGAGGAACACAGCGCTCGCCTCTCATCCTAAGGTTCGCTGGTTTGATCCCGGGGCATGACCAATTCGCCGAGCTGTGAACAAGTACCTCGCTTTACAACTGGGGAGATGAAGATGGTCGAGTACAGTGCCTCCTTGTGTACTGAAGGTTTAATATACAGTGTTGTACAGTATATCCTCACCACCTATGACGCCTCCACACTCATATTTCACCATTTTTACTTGGTATTAATGAAAAAAACACCCCAAGCTCACTGTGTCATTACCTGGCCAAGTTAGGGTTAATTAATGACTTATTTAATGAAGGTGTGTTGAGTAGAATGAGTGTTGATGTTGTCAGTGTGAGGAAGGGGCGTGTTGTCAGTGTGGGAGAGGGGTGGGGGGGGGGGGCTGTGCTAAACTCGTAAGGAGGAGGTGAGGGTGAGGCCGTCTCTTAGAGGTTCCTTGTCACTATGCTGAAGGTCGAGGTGCAGAGAATGTCATCCTCGAGGCTTGTCCTGACGGTGAAGTGACGCCTGATCTTCCCCTCACTCCTCCTCTTCCATGTTGCCACCTCTTCTTCTCCTCCTCCTCCTGTTTCACCTTCGTGTCCTCCCCCCTTCCTCCTCCTCCATCTCATCTCCTTTCTCCTCAAGCCGTCCCTTCACTCCTGCCTCACCTCCTCCAACGTCTATAGGTGACCCTTGAGATAATGAGCGATACGACCAGGTGACACTCGAAAGCCAAGTGACAGGTGGTGTTAACATATCGACGCTGCCGCCAACACCACCACTACTAACACCAATACCACTAACACCATTACCACCATCACCACCACCCACTACCAAGTCAAGGGCGCCGCCATTCACGCGGCCACAAGAGCTGATTAACAAGCCGGGGAGGTTGGGATTGGCTGGAAGGGGTGTAGACAAGGGGAGGACAGAGAGAGAGAGAGAGAGAGAGAGAGAGAGAGAGAGAGATATGTTTTACTTAAATTCCTTCATTTCTTTTCTTACTTTCTTTATCCACCCCTTTCTTCCTCCCCTTCTCCCATTTCCACTCCTTTTTTTTATTATTTATTGGGCATCCCCCTACATCCTGTGTAAGGTGAAGCGTTTACAGCGCCCAACAGGGAAGCATGCTAAGTTCATGCTTGCCTCCTACAGGTCACACCCCGCAGCCCTTCCCTCCTACAGGTCACACCCCACAGCCCTCCCCTCCTATAGGTCACACCCCACAGCCCTCCCCTCCTACAGGTCACACCCCACAGCCCTCCCCTCCTACAGGTCACACCCCGCAGCCCTCCCCTCCCACAGGTCACACCCCACAGCCCTCCCCTCCCACAGGTCACACCCCACAGCCCTCCCCTCCTACAGGTCACACCCCACAGCCCTCCCCTCCTACAGGTCACACCCCACAGCCCTCCCCTCCTACAGGTCACACCCCGCAGCCCTCCCCTCCTATAGGTCAGCCCCCAACAGGCACCACAGCACACACAATAAGACCCTAACGACCACATTTGCCTACTCCTGTACTGCTGCCGACGGTGATGGAGCCTCCCCTCCCTCCCCGTGGTCTGCCTCCTCAAGTTGTTACTATTGTCTCTTATTGCCTCTTAGTTCTCTTAGTTCTCTTAACAACATCTCTTCAGTCTGCAAGAACACGTCTCTTTCTCCCTCTATTAATGGGGAGAAGATTGGCCAATAAGCGGCTTTTGTTCATGTGACGTCACTTATTATGGGGTATTACTCTGCAGGTGTTGACCAATGGCGACGGTTCTAGGGAACTGACGCCAATAAGCTACTTTTATCCTTGTCACATCACATATTACGGGGCATTAGTCTGTGGGTATTGACCAATGGCGACGGTTCTAGAGGAATGACGTCATGGTGCTCTTTTGTTTTGACGCGGCTCTCGAGTGGTGTTGACACATCCTCACTTATTCTGTCTTATTATTCGTGAGTGGCGGTGACGAGTGGCCAGCCTTTGTTGTGATTGGTTCATGGCGGTGACGAGTGGTCGCCTCGTGTTGTGATTGGTTCAAGTATTCAACAGTGACTGCCAGTAGTGGTAACAGAGTGGTCAGTTCTTGTACATCATATTGGCCAATCTTTTCCGGCATTTGGTCCAGTCCGACTTAGGATTGACTATTCCTACTTTAGTAATCTTTAGTATTTTGTCCAGTTTGACTGTGGATTAGCTAATCGTCCTTAAATTTTGGTCAGACCATCTCCCTCAACCTCACCCCTTACCCTCCCTCCAGCACTCACCCCCCTAACCCCCCACCCAACCCCCCACCCCCTCGTATATCAGCGCCTCTGTATTGGCGGTGTAAAGGCTCCCGAAACCGCTCCATTCTCTTTTATGTATACCACTCCTCAAGAACCCTCCCCTCCCCCCCCCGCACACACACTGACGAGTAGTTTAGTCTTAGTCTTGGAAGTTTTAAGTTTTTACCCACTTAGTGTTTGACTGTGTGTGTGTGTGTGTGTGTGTCATTTTTTTTTATCTCGTCTCATGTGGAAAATAATGATAAAAAATAAATAAACTCGGTAAAATTATTGTCGTCCCATCGCGAGAATTAATCAAGACGTCGTGGTTCGTTCGTGTCTCCTCGCAGAAAATGAATCAGTCTGTGCGAAAATTAACCCCAAGGCCTGTGAGAGTTATCAGTGGGTGTATAATGGGGAAAGTAATCTTATCTGCGCCCAAAAAAAGTAAAAAAAAAGGGGGGGGGGGAGAGGAGGCAACGAAAAATTAAAAAAAAAAAAAGTAAAAAAAAAGTACAAGAAAGTTAAAAAAAGTAAAAAAGTAAAAAAAAGTCTGATTAAAAAAAGGTAGAAAAAGGTAAAAAAGTAAACCTAAATCATTCTTGACGCTGCCATAAAGACCATATTAGTGGAATAATAGTCAAAGCCCTGTTTATTCTCCCTGCATGTCTGTCTGTCCCACCCACTCTTCCTGCATCTGTCTGTCTGTCTGTACCCCCCCCCCTCCCCCCTCAGAGACACACAGGTGAGTTGCAGGAATTGCTCTCGTGCAACATTTACGAGGTAATAAAGCTTAAGCCAACGACAAGTGAGCTAATGATTTTATTTTGCCTTGCGACTCAGTGCATGAAGGTTTGGTAATGTGGCGACCTCTTGTGGCGACCTCTTATGGCGACCTCTTATGGCGACCTCTTGTGGCGACCGAGTGTAACATCTACCACCTGTACTGTACCCAACCTATATACCGCTATATATAGTAGTATTGTCAGCGGTCCGGGCCGGCAGGTGTACAGGTGTGTGAGTTTTATAGCGACAGGTGTGTGAGTGTCGTGAGTGACAGCGGTGGTCACTCCTGTTGCTGCGAGTGACAGCTGCCTGGGTCTGGCCAATATGTGTGTACCGAATGAGTGACGGTGGTGCACAAGAGTGATAGTGGTGCACAGGTGAAGTGATGGTGGTGCACAGGTGAAGTGATGGTGGTGCACAGGTGAAGTGATGGTGGTGCACAAGAGTGATGGTGGTGCACAGGTGAAGTGATGGTGGTGCACAGGTGAAGTGATGGTGGTGCACAGGTGAAGTGATGGTGGTGCACAGGTGAAGTGATGGTGGTGCACAGGTGAAGTGATGGTGGTGCACAGGTGAAGTGATGGTGGTGCACAAGAGTGATGGTGGTGCACAGGTGAAGTGATGGTGGTGCACAAGAGTGATGGTGGTGCACAGGTGAAGTGATGGTGGTGCACAGGTGAAGTGATGGTGGTGCACAAGAGTGACAATGACGAACAATATTATCTTAGGTTCATTCCTTCTTCCTTATTTCCTCTCGTCTGTCCTCTCTCCCTTTCGTTCGTTTCCTCTTCTTCCTTTCCCCCTTCCACTGGCCTTCCCCTCTCTTACCCTTTCCTTTCCACCCCTTTCTCTCCTCATCTTCCTTCACCCACTTCCGTATTCCTTATCCTCCTCCTCCTCTTCCTCCTCCACAAGCTGAGGTATATTTAAAACAAACATAGTTGGTGTGTTTGTACATGGAGTGTCCTGAGCTGACGGGGGGGGGGGGGGTGATGCGATCGATGGTAACGAGAGAGAGAGAGAGAGAGAGAGAGAGAGAGAGAGAGAGAGAGGTAATAAGGATAGTAAATATACATTCTCAAGCAAATGTTGGGTCTCTCTCTCTCTTTGCATCCTTTCCTCCCTCTCCCCCCCTCCCTTCCCCCCACCTATAACAATCATTAAGGTGTTTGTTCAGTGAGAGCAACAAGATACCTCTCTGTGTTGTACCTGTGTCATGTAAACACCCTATTACCTGTACCCCTCTTCCACTCTCATCCCCCTCTTCCCTCTCCCCCCCTCTTCTTTCTTCATTTCTTTCTTTACCCACTTCTTTCTCCCTCCTCTGTTCCTTCTCTCTCTCTCTCTCTCTTCTCTCTTCTCTCTCTTCCTCCTCTCTCTCCCTCCTCTCTTCCTCCTCTCTCTCTTCCTTCTCTTTTCCACTTCCATCTCTCCCCTCTTAATCGTGTTATCCCTCTTCCTGTGTATCTGGGTTCCTATCCTCCCTGCATTCCTCTATTGACCCTTCTCTATCTCCCTCCTTCATCCACGTTTGATTCTTCCTCCCTCCTTTCCTTCATTCCCCCCTCCCTCCTTCCCCTCCTTCTCTCTACTTCCCCCCTTCCCTTCATTCGTCCTATGACCTTTCCCCTCTCCCTCCCCTCCCTCGCCTCATTTTCTTTCCTCTCTCACTTCTACCCTTCACTCCCTGTCTCCCTCACAACCCCCTACCACCCTTTGCTCCCTCCCTCCCTCAAACCCCCCCCCACCCTTCGCTCCCTCCATCACAACCCCCCCCCCCAATCTCCCCTTAAAGACCTCCCCCTCTCCCCTTTAACTTATTTTTCCACAAAATTAAAAAGAAAACGGGAAAAAATACTACGTTTTTAGGGGGCCCTTTTATAGTATTTCTTCAGCCATTACGCTTTAAAATCCCAGCCTGGTGCTGAACGAGGGCACGACTCATCAAGTATTTTACTCTAAAACCGAGGGAAAAAAAGAAAGAGGCTGACATTTATCGGTGGAGAGGGAAGAGGGAGAGGTGGGAAGGATGGGAGAAGGGGGAATGAGGTAGGGTGATTATGGAGAGAGAAGGAAGAGGATGAGGGTGAGAGAGAAAGGAAGAGAAGATGGCAGAGGTGGGAAGAGAAACAAAAGAGAGAGCCAAGTCGTGACCAGGTAGACAAAAATGTAAACGGGAAGATCCTTAATTAACGAGAGATGATGAGAAAGCCTCGTGTTATTATTGTCAAATATATCACATCTAGTGGACGGCGCTAGCAACCACGTGACCGGCTTGGGGGGGGGGGGGGGAGTCGAGATACCATTTTACAAAACAAAAACATAAAGCAAAAAATTAATTAATATATGGGACAAAACCAGAGGAAGAGGAAAAAGAGAAGAAGCAGGAAGAGGAGAAGGAGAACAAAGAGGAGAAACGGGAGGAAGAGCAGAAGGAAGATGAGAAGGAGAACCAGGAGGAAGAGAAGCAAGGGAAGGTGGAAGAGAATGACGAAGAGAAGAACGAAGAGAATGAAGAAGAAGGCACACCATCGAAATTTATCTAAAGTTGGAGAAGATTCTTGTGCCAGAGATGAAAGTCCTCGCCGCCTTTGTAATCACACAGGTAATCATGTTTGTTGTTATGACGCACAGCACAGGTGTGTTATTAGTTCAACTGGAGTATTTTTGCACTTGAAGTTAATTAAAGTTCGGCCCCGGCTAAACGCCTCATGACATGTCAGGGAGAAGAGCGTTTTTATTCGGCTTGGTTGTACTGTAGTGGTGTGTCGACCTGGGTGGATGGCCAAGAAGGGAGGGGGAGAAGAGGGAGGGAGGAGGGAGAGAAGAGGGGTGGAGGGACGGGGGGGAGGGAAGGAAGCAAGGGAGGAGGGAAGGAGGGAGAGGGTGGAGGGACGGAGGGAAAGAGGAAGGAGGGAAAAAATTGAGATGGGAAGTAGGTCATTTTTAGAGACAAAGTTTGGTTTATGAGAGACAAAAACTGGCTGAGAGAGAGAGAGAGAGAGAGAGAGAGAGAGAGAGAGAGTTTGTAACCTTTATCACCATAACTAAAGGTCAGGCTGCCGTCGTCTTAGGATCGTTAACGCAAAAACTGATAAAAAAATCGTCTTCGTAGTTTTAAGTTTCCCGGGAATTATATGTGTGTGTGCGTGTGCGTGTGTGTGTGCGTGTGCGTGTGTGCGTGTGCTAGAATAGAAGGGTTTGTGAAATCATAGGAATCACCTGAAGATTAGGCTTCTTAGGTGATTCAATCCCACTCAGTATTATAAAATTCCCACGATCCTGGGTGTGGGTGGGTGGAGGGGAGGGAGAGGTGGATGGGGGTGAGGTGAGTGGGTGGGAAGGGCGAGACAAGGTGTGTGTTGGGTGGTGGTGTGGGCGGTTCACCTGTTCGTCCAGGCTAACACATCGTCGGCAGATAACAGAGCCACCTGATCCTGGCACCTGATAAGACCCAGATTACCCGCACCTCGGACACGCCGCCTGCATGTGGGGGGGGGGGGGGGTGAGGGGGTGACGTCTTGATGACCCTCCTTTTACACCCCCCCCCGCCACCTACTTACTAACAACCCCACTCAAAGAATCACCCACCAACCCCATCACCCACCCTTCACCCACCCACCAACACCCAACACCCATCCATTCACCCAATAACCTACCCCATCACCCACTCACCCATCCCATCACCCACCCACCAACACCCAACACCCATCCATTCACCCAATAACCTACCCCATCACCCACTCACCCATCCCATCACCCACCCACCTACCCCATCACCCACCCTTCACCCACCCACTCACGCACCTGCCTCATTTTTCCAGGTAATTTCTGAATCCCTTGGTAAAAAAAAAGTTAGGTGCTTTTAACTGTCGTGTCTCAGTTGTGTAAACGACCCGGAGAGAACTTTTGTTGAGGTTTAAAGTCAAGTGTCTCAAGTCTCCTTATTTGTGTTGGTTTTTGTGACTTTTGTTCTTTTATTTTACTTATGGTTTTCAGGTTTTTATTTTAATTATTTTTTTTTCTATTTTTTTTTTCATTTTGTTGTATATTAGTTTTTTTTTCTTTATCGAGTTTTATGTACACACACACACACACACACACACACACACACACACACACACACCACTTACTCTCAGCGCCAGGCAATCGTCCGCCAGACTTAGTCAACTGTATCCTCAAACGACACTATTCTTAAATTGTCCTCTTTCTCCTTCTTCTCGTCTTCCTCCTCCTCTTCCTCCTCCTCTTCCTCCTCCTCCTGCTCTTCCTCCCCTCGCCTCTTCTCGAATTACAAATTGAACAAACAGTATTGGAAAATGCACGAGTTGTGTCCATCGGCGACAACTGTTTAAGAAAAAGTTTCCAGCGGAGGGGTAACGAAGAGAAGGAGGAGGAGGAGGATGAGCGATAATGAGAGGAGGAGGAGGAGGAGGAGGGACAAGGAGAGGAAGAAGAAGACGTAGCACAGAAGGAGGTGAAGACGAAGAGGGGTTATGGGACGTGTCAGTTTAAGGAGGACGAGGAGAAGGAAGATGGTGTGTAGGAGGAGGAAGAAGAAAAGAAGCAGTAGGATTATAAGGCGGAAGAAGAAGAGTAGTAATAATAGGAGGAGGAGGCGGAAGAAGAGAAGGAGGGAGCGTGGGAGGGAGGCCTGGAGGGAGGGAGGCCATCTGTAACCATTCTTTACCCTCGCCTGACGGCTCATCACAGCCACACACTCCTTCCCACTCACTCTCCCTCTCCCTCCCTCCCACTGTTTCTCCCACTCTTCCCTCGTTCTTTCCCCTCTCTTCCTCCCTCTTTCTCTCCTTTTTCTACCTCATTTCTACCCCTCTCTCTTGTTTCTGTTCCCTCTCTTTCTCCACCTTTTCCTCCATCTACCTTCCTTTCTTTTCCTCCACTTACTCCCCTCCCTCACCATGACCATTCCCTTTCCCCTTAGTATTACCAACAGGTTCCCCTCAGAGCGGCCATACAATGATCCCCTAAACCTTCACACCAATTCCTCAGATCGTTACAGTTCCCCTCACCTTTCCCCTCACTATCTCTCATCTTCCCCTCATAACAGGGTGAGAATTGGGAGGGGGGGGGGGGGAGGTAAGAGGAGTGAGTAAGGGAGACATTGGTAGACATGAGGGAGAAGAAGTAGGGATGGAGAGGTAAGAGGCTAGAGAGAGTAGAGAAGGAGGCAGGGAGAAGCAAAAGATATTAGGGAAGTAGGGTGAGGTCAACAGGGAGAGGATGAATGAGGCTTCAGCTGGTAGAGGGAAGGAGGAAAGGCGAAGGAAGGATGATAAAGGGTTGGAGGGAGAGAGGGGGATAAAGGGAGGGGGAGAGAGTGGGATAAAGGGAGAGAAGGAGGGAAGGAGGAAGGGGATAAAGAGAGAGAAGGAGATAGAAGGAAGGAAGGAAGTAAGTGTTGTCGTCACAGGTTTATACAATTCATAAAGATGGTGGAGGCGGGGGACTCACTCTCTCACTGTTGGTAAATAATGTAGGTCCCTGATGCTCCCCTGAGGAACCCCTTTGTATCTTTTATGTAGTTGACGCCCGCCACCACATTCTTCTTCTTCCTCCTCCTCCTCATTATTCCTCCTCCTCCTCCTCCTCCTTCTTCTTCTTCTTCTTCACCTACGTAGGCCCACGTCACCTGTCCACACCTCACCTAAACTTAACCTGTCCGTCCATATCAAAGTTAGGAACATTGGATTAGTAAGTTTATTAACTAACTTAATATTGTCAGGTGAGAATGTTTAATTAGTTAGAAATGTTAATGAGTTAGGAATAGTTAATTAGCTAAGGTTAATTAATTACTTAGGAATGCTAATTACTTAAGAATGGTTAATGAGTTAAGAATAGTTAATTAGCTAAGGTTATTCTCTCAGAGCTTCAAAAAAGTTTACACAACAAAATTTTTATAGAACAAAGTTTTTAGATTTTTTCATGGAACCACTTATTTTTTTTATAGAAACACTTAAGCTTTTTTTAGAGCACATTAAGCTTTTTTAAGGGGAATATGAAGCTTTTTACATAGGATATTAAACTTTTTAAAGAGAACATCAAGCTTTTCATGGGGAATTTTAAGCTTTTTATGGAGAAATTAAGCTTATTATAGAAAACATTAAGCTTTTTCTAGGGAATTTTACTTGTTTATAGAGAACGTAAGCTTATTATAGAGAATATTAAGCTTTTTAAAGAGAACATTAGGCTTATTATAAATAACATCAAGCTCTTTATACTGAACATCAAGCTTTTTATAGGGAATTTTATTTTTATTGAGAATTTAAGCTTATTATAGATAATATTAAGCTTATTAAAGAGAAGATTAAGCTTAATATAGAGAGGACCAAGCTTAAAGAGAGTATTAAGCTTATTATAGAGAACAGCAAGCTTGTTATAGAGAATATTAAGCTTTAAATTTTGACCCAACACTATATAAAACATCAAAGCTTAGTGTACATATATATTATTATTTTTTTAAAGCTAATAATTAATTTTCTCATTGACGTCACCCAAAAAAAGAATATTAAATGTTTTATTAATTTACTAAACTTTTTTTTTTGTTATAGAGTAATGACTTAGGCAGAGTTACGGCTGGATCTGACAGCTTCATTTAGTGAGTTAATGATGAGTTGGCTTTTGTTGTCCGGATTATATATATTTAGGGTTGTGAGTTATAAAGGAATGGTTGTGAGGTATAAAGTGGGGGTTGTGAGGTGTGGAGCGGGTTTGTGAGTTATTTAGCAGTGGTGTTGAGTTATATAGCAAGTTGTGACGTATATAGCAGGGGTTGTGAGTTATTTAGCAGGGGGTTGTGAGTTATTTAGCAGTGGTGTTAAGTTATATAGCAGGGGTTGTGACGTATATAGCAGGGGTTGTGACGTATATAGCAGGAGTTGTGAGTTATTTAGCAGGGGGTTGTGAATTGCATAGCACCAATTGTGAGTTACATAGCATCGATTTCAGATGAGTTCTGCATTATACAGTAACAGTTGGTAGCTCAGTTGCTCCTATCAAATTCCATAGCAGACATCGCTGAGTCATATAGCACACGTATAGGTATTGTAGGTAACCACATAACGGGTGTTGTAAACAAGGTGTGTGTTGTATTGTAGCGATTGTAACATACGGACAATATCTACCAGTTGTTAATTAGTGTGTGTGTGTGTGTGTGTGTGTGTGTTTAAAGGGTCTTATATTCATGGGTTATGGGGTGTAGGTGAGATGGGGAAGGGACAGTGGAGAGGTGGGGGGGGGGGGGGTGTGTTGGATGCGTCAGGAAAGGTGGGAGAGGGAATGTTATGGGATAGGGTGGAATGGAAGTATAGTGTTGTGATTAAAGGAAAAGGATGGAATGGGTGATGGGGGGGGATTGGGGGTTAAGGAGGGGGTGAGGGAGAGGGGTGTAACAAGGGTGAAGTTGAGTGTGAGAGAAGAGGTTGAGTGGGATGGATGGGGGAGGTGGTTGGGGAGAGGGAGGGGGAGGAACTGGTGGGGGGAGGGAGGGGGAGGAACTGGTGGGGGGGAGGTGGTGGGGGGAGGAACTGGTGGGGGGGGGGGAGGGGGATGCAAGAACCAGATCTTATCATGTCCATTATTTATGGGTCGTCCTGATTAACACATTTTTCACCCACATGCCTGAGAGGTGGTTCTTCTCCCCCTCCCCCTCTCCCCTCCCTCCCCTTCCCCCTCTCCTTACCCCCTATCCCTACCCCCCTCTCTTATCCTCCCTCCCCCCTACCTCACTCGAACCTGTTGGAGTCTGGAGAGGACTTGTCGAGAGGAGGAGGAGGAGGAGGAGGAGGAGGACCTGCTGGGATGGGGAGGAAAGGTGTGGGGAGGAAGATAGAGGTGGTGTGGGGAGAAGAAAAATATATAATAACTTCAATCTCCACCTCTTCTTTCCTCTCTTTTCATTCCCTCCCTCTTTCCTTCTTCTCTGTCTCCCCTCTCCCCTCCTCTCTCTCTCCCCTCTCCCCTCCTCTCTCTCTCCCCTCGCGACACAGGTGATAACAACTGTTGTTTTTATTATGTCAAAGTTCCCCTCTCTAGCGTTTATCAGCGGCTCTCCCTCTCCCTCCTTTATTCACTTGTTCCCTCTCCCTTCTTTATTCTCTCTTTCTCCTCCTTCCCTCCATTTATTGTCTCTTTCTTTCTCTCTTCCTCCCCCTTTATCATTTTTTCGCTGTCATTTATTTTGTTTTGTTTGTTGTGTCTTTTTCATCTTGTTGTCTTTCATCTTCCTCCCCATCTCTTCTTTATCTTCCTTCACTCCTCCTCCCTTTTCATCCATTTTCTCTTCCATCTCCCTCCATCTCCACCTTCCTCCCCCATACCAATTTTTCTCTTCCCTATGCTCCCCCTCCCTCTCTCTCCCCTCCCTCCCCTCCCTTAACCACCCAGCCGTGGCACAGGTGTCAGTAATGGTCTGCACCAATCAGGGGACCGGGACTCGACCCCCCCCCCCCCCAATACATCGGACCTTTTCATAGATTTTTTCCTTTTTACGGTGAGAATCTGACGCGTGTGTAGGTGTGGTGTGTGAGGCTCGTTGAGGGTGTAGGGGTGTGGTAGAGGGTGTAGGGGTGTGGTGGTGGGTGTAGGGGAGAGGTGGAGGGTGTAGGGGTGTGGTGGAGGGTGTAGGGGTGTGGTGGAGGGTGTAGGGGTGTGGTGATGGGTGTAGGGGAGTGATGATGGGTGTAGGGGTGTGGTAGAGGGTGTAGGGGTGTGGTAGAGGGTGTAGGGGCGTGGTGATGGGTGTAGGGGAGTGATGGTGGGTGTAGGGGAGAGGTGGAGGGTGTAGGGGTGTGGTGGAGGGTGTATGGGTGTGGTGGAGGGTGTAGGGGAGAGGTGGAGGGTGTGTAGGGGTGTGGTAGAGGGTGTAGGGGAGTGGTGATGGGTGTATGGGTGTGGTGGAGGGTGTAGGGGTGTGGTGGAGGGTGTAGGGGTGTGGTAGAGGGTGTAGGGGCGTGGTGATGGGTGTAGGGGAGTGATGATGGGTGTAGGGGTGTGGTAGAGGGTGTAGGGGAGTGGTGGAGGGTGTATGGGTGTGGTGTGTAGGGGTGTGGTAGAGGGTGTAGGGGAGTGGTGATGGGTGTAAGGGTGTGGTGAGGGGTGTAGGGGTGTGGTGGAGGGTATAGGGGTGTGATGATGGGTGTAGGGGTGTGGTGATGGCTGTAGGGGTGTGGTGTAGGGTGTAGGGGAGTGGTGAAGGCCGTAGGGCTGTGGTGTAGGGGTGTGGTGTAGGGTGTAGGGGTGTGATGATGGGTGTAGGGGTGTGGTGATGGCTGTAGGGGTGTGGTGGAGGGTGTAGGGGTGTGGTGTAGGGTGTAGGGGAGTGGTGAAGGCCGTAGGGATGTGGTGTAGGGTTGTAGTGATGGGTGTAGGGGAGTGGTGATGGGTGTAGGGGTGTGGTGTAGGCTGTAAGGGTGTGGTGATGGCTGTAGGGGTGTGGTGTAGGGGTGTAGTGATAGGTGTGGGGTTGTGGTGATGGGTGAACATGGCCTGGGAATAACTAACAAAGTCGCAGTAACAACGTCTGTACAGTATGTGTGTTACGACGTTAATACGTGATGGTGCGTTGGTGAGAGAGAGAGAGAGAGAGAGAGAGAGAGAGAGAGAGAGAGAGAGAGAGACACTCCTTGCATTAGGCTCATCCACTGTCATCCACACATTAACCTTCACCACCTAATTGCCTGACTCACACGTGATAATCCAGACTTGATCATCCACACCTGATAATCCAGACGATAATCCAGAGCTTGAATAATCCTGGGCTGTCAGAGGCACTGTCAGACTCACTCCACAACAACTGACAGTAATCCAAATCTGACACACTCATCCAGGAGTATCGCTGAAGCTTATTCCAAACTCAAGCTGTTGGGAGATTATGTCAGATTTATTGCTCCAAATCTGACATCCTGGAGTGGTTGAGCTTATCCCAGAGCCAGTGATCCAGGGGCTAAGCTTCACAGAGCCTCAGCTTCTTCAAGGACAACACAGGAAGCTACGTGTAGTTGTCTTGTACTGTGTCTGTCTGTCTGGGGGGGGGGGGGGGTCAGAGTCAAGCTGTAGGTGGAGGGGGTCAGAGTTAAGCTGCAGGTGACGTGTCAAGCTGTAGGGGGCTGATAAGCTGGAGCAGGATCTATTAGTCTTTCCTCCAGTATCTCGGGAAAAAAATTGTCTCTTGAAGCTTATGTCACCCCTGAGTACGATGACTTTGCCCCTGAGTACGTTGACTTAACCCTTTGAGTATGATGACTTAACCCTTTGAGTATGATGACTTAACCCTTTGAGTATGATGACTTAACCCTTTGAGTATGATGACTTAACCCTTTGAGTATGATGACTTAACCCTTTGAGTATGATGATTAACCCTTTGAGTACGATGACTTAACCCTTTGAATATGATGACTTGACCCCCTGAGTACGATGATTTAACCCTTTGAGTACAGGGCCATCGTACTCAAGGGGTGAATGAGGTTATTTATTTTAGCCAAGTGAACTCTGTCTCACAACTTTTCGTTCTTTTTGTCAACTTAAAAACTTTCCTTTGAACTTTTTCGTTAATCGTCTCACAACTTAGGTCTTGTTGAAGTCAGTGTTGGGGAGGGGGGGGGAGGATAGGAGGAAGATAAAGGAGAGACAGCAAATAGAGAACAAGACAGAAGGAGGGAGAGTGTGAGAGCATAGAGAGGAGGGAGGGAGGGAAGGAGAGAAGGGGGGAAAATGTGGGGTATAGAGAGAGGAAAACGAGGATAAAGAGAGAAGGGGGAGGGGAGAGAGACGCACACAAAAACTGGTCACAGTACCGGTGATGGCGGCAGCGTTATTACTCTTCCTTGTTACCACAAAATATGAGAAACTCTCCCTCTTGTACTAACTAGCAGGTGTACTCAAGCGTAAACTTGAATAGTTTCACCTGGTCAACCCGCGGCGGCGAGCTACAGTGGCGGCGACCACAGTGGCGGTGTTCACAATCACTCGCCTTTTAACGCACTTGGTTAATAACGCCAGACGCACCTTCGCCAGTCTTTAGCGACCATCGACACAGTCATCCTGCTTCGTTATGGCCAGAGATATATTAATAATATTCCCACCCCAGCCCTCACCTCTCCCACCCCAGCCCTCACCTCTCCCACCCCAGCCCTCACCTCTCCCACCCTAGCCCTCACCTCTCCCACCCTAGCCCTCACCTTTCCCACCCCAGCCCTCACCTCTCCCACCCCAGCCCTTACCTCTCCCACCCCATCCCTCACCTCTCCCACCCCACCCCTCACCACACCACCACAGGTATTCAGGGGAGCCAACCAGTGGTGGGTCCCAAGCCAGTCATATACCTGTGACGAATTGTTGCACCAGGGAGGAGAAAGGAGGAGGAGGAGGAGGAGGGCCAGGGAGGTAATAAAAAGGGGGGGTAGGGAGGAGAGGAGGGGGGTGGGGAGGATAGAGAGGGGGTAGGGTTAGAAAGGAGAGGAGGATGGTTAAGAAAGAAAGTTAATTACTGACGAAGACCAAGACCAAGTTGCATTGTGTCGTCGGAAGTTGTCGTCACCTGATACTCGGGAGGTCGACCCCAGCCACCCATCTCTTGGGGCTATGAGTGTGTTGTAAGTGTGTCAAGCTGGGGCTATGAGTGTGTTGTAAGTGCGTCAAGCTGGGGTTAAAAGTGTATTGTAAGCGTGTCAAGCTGGGGCTATGAGTGTGTTTGTAAATGTGTCAAGCTGGGGTTAAAATGTGAATTGTAACGTGTGTCAAGCTGGGGCTATGAGTGTGTTGTAAGTGTGTCAAGCTGGGGTTATAAGTGTGTTGTAAGTGTATTTATCTGCTACCGTTGTATACCTTTTAGCATTGTGTATAACTGCTACCGTTGTATACCTGTTAGCATTAACTTGTTTTGTATTGCCAATATATTGCATAGTTGCAGAGTATTGCATTGCATTGTATAAACCTTCCTGACAGGTGGGAGTGCATGAGAACTGAATCCAGGGGCGGCAGGAATGCAACTGTGTTAGCTACCCGTGAACTGACACAGGCTGGCAGGTTGGCAGACAGGGCAGGCATGCAGGCAGATGGGGCCCAGGAGCTCACGGTCGCGGCAGTGTTCGCATACCGCCCCCTCAGGAACCCGTTCTTGTAAGGCCCACCCAGATTCAACCGGATTTGTTTACCAACATTTGATATCGTGTTGTGTCAGCGTATAAAGTGTGGTCTGGTGCTGGACAGGTGATGGACGGTGTGGTGGTTGTGTTCGACAGGTGATTGTTGTTGTTGTTATGGTGCTAGACAGGTGATTGTTGTTGTTGTTATTGTGCTAGACAGGTGATTGTTGTTGTTGTTATTATGCTAGACAGGTGATTGTTGTTGTTGTTATGGTGCTAGACAGGTGATTGCTGTTGTTGTTATGGTGCTAGACAGGTGATTGTTGTTGTTGTTATTGTGTTCGACAGGTGATTGTTGTTGTTGTTATGGTGCTAGACAGGTGATTGTTGTTATTATGCTAGACAGGTGATTGTTGTTGTTGTTATTATGCTAGACAGGTGATTGTTGTTGTTGTTATGGTGCTAGACAGGTGATTGTTGTTGTTGTTATGGTGCTAGACAGGTGATTGTTGTTGTTGTTATTGTGTTAGACAGGTGATTGTTGTTATTATGCTAGACAGGTGATTGTTGTTGTTGTTGTTATTGTGTTAGACATCTGATTTTTACTCTACCTGTCAGAGAGATGGTGAGAGATACCAAGTATTTCTTCTGGAGTCGTCAGGTCGAATCCACTAGGTAAGGTCAACTCAGGTCAGGTCAGGTCAAGTCAGGTAGCTCATCATTAACTTCCCTAACATGAATAGAAAGTTTTTTTAATCTATGTATGTATGTATGTATGTATGTATGTATGTATGTATGTATGTATGTATGTATTGTCCGACGCCAAATATACAATTAGAGCAATAAAAAAAAGGTTATTTTATGAGCTCATTAATATCGACTACATGTCTCACAGGTGTCAGGTGAGACTCATTAACCTGTCTCAAATATTTCTCACGATATTGTAATGGGGAAGATGTGTCTCTCTCTTTTCGTTAAAGTTAGACAGAAAAAGTTATGACAATTGTAGCCATGGGTATAATTCCTTGAGAGAGAGAGAGAGAGAGAGAGAGAGAGAGAGAGAGAGAGACCTCTGTATCCCAGGGTCGTGGAGGAAGATTAACTCGGCATTAAAAGACCTAATTAACTTTCCCACAGGTGAGTTTCCTAGAGCCTACCTGTGACGCTCACCTGCCCTTGTCTCTGTCTTTCTTTCTCTCTTTTTCCTTTGTCTCTCTCTTCCTCTCTCTCTTTCTTTTCTCTTAACTACTACTACTGCTATTACTACTACCACTACTACTCCTCTCTCTCTCTCTCTCTCTCTCTCTCTCTCTCTCTCTCTCTCTCTCTCTCTCTCTCTCTCTCTCTAGCTTTACCTGTCAAGACAAGAGGCTTAGTGGAACACCTTTGTCCTCACGAAATTGGCGCTGAGGTCGACTGGTTTTAATTTTAACGAGCGGAAAATTGGCCTATTTAAAGGATTTGAAGATCTCATCCTGGAAGAGAGTCCTGGGGGGGGGGGGGGGGAAGGGGGGCTCTTGGTCGATCATGTTGAGTGTGGTCCGGACGTCTTGCAGGGGAGACAGCTTGTATTGTTATTGTTATTATTGATGTTTTTCTTATTATTATTATTATTGTTGTTGTTTATTTTTAATCACCCTACAGCAAGATAATTCCACTTCTATCTTAAGCTGTTGTACAGGTAGTGGGGGAGGACGCACAGGTGTTGTAGCTACAGGTAGTGGGGGAGGACGCACAGGTGTTGTAGCTACAGGTAGTGGACAGGATACACAGGGAGAGAGGCCTGAATTAAACATGGATTTGTGACTCATTAGATAAAGAAACTTTGTGTTGCCTTTTATAAATAATAATTATCCCACCTTCTTTCCTCTCTTTTCCCCTCCTCCCCCTTTCCCCCGATTCCTTCCCCTCTTCCCCCCCCTCTCCCCTCCCCTCCTTGTCCCCCTTCTACCCCTCCCCTCCTGTGGCCACGCCCTTCTCGCCCCTCCACCCAATTCTTAATGAGGAAATTCTTGCAATATGTCACACAAGGGAGAGGAATAAGAGGGAGTGAAGTGAAGTGAAGTAGAAGGGGGAAAGGAATGAAGATGAAGGATGGGAAGAGGAAAGGAGGAAAATAGATGGAAGAAGGGGTTAATCTCTTCCCCCTCACCCCCCGTCGGCTGGTGTGGTGGGATGAAATCCTAGACAAGGTTCTTCAAACTCCAGAGCACGAGCAGTAGATATATTCAATAAGTGGTACAAGACTTGGCGTTATAGCCGACCGATACAGAAGCGGGAACTAGGGACCCCGGGCCGTGTGTAGGCCGAGGCTGATCTGAGGCAAGTTGTCTAGCTGGGCAAGGAGAGTTGCTAGACATCACTAGGACAATAAATGAGGTCTTCTAATTACTCGACTAGCGCGGTACAGACATAGTATATCGGGACATAGTGAGTGAACATAGGCATTAGACATAAGCATAGATATCAGACATGCTATGATAATATGGTAATACAGACATGTGAATAAATGGTATAATGAATGGTAACAGAGTCCTGCCGTCAGGCGTGTTCACATATCTTGGTACCCACATATCTATACACCTCCCTCCCCCTTTACGCTCGTAGTGCAATCTCGAGCGGCTATGGACTCTTTTTCATGAGTCGGGGGGAGCGGCGAGGGACGATGGGGGGATCAACTGACGACCTTCGTTCCTGGTCTGGGCAAGGGGACACAGGGGACGGGGAGGAAGGTTCGTCACTAGAGGATGGCACTGGGCGGAGATGGCGTCTGTTTCGCCACCACACACGACCACTGGGGAGGCGGACTTGGTACGAACGAGACTCGCCACGGCCCATGACGACCCCGACCTTGTCCCAGCGGTGTGACGTCGGGTCCTGGATTCGTACTTGCTGGCCGACGGTCAACCTGGGAAGGGGGCGGGCGTGGGCGTCATAGTGGCTTGTCACTTGGGCCATCCGGGCAGCCTCACGGCGGTCACACTCGTCCGCCTTGATCTGCCATTCATCTAAGAAGGACTGGGGGTGGGCAGGCACACAAGTACGAAGGGGGCGGCCATACAACACCTGGGCAGGAGAGCGTCCGGCAGGGGTAGGGGTGTTACGGAGTTCTAGTAGGCCCCTGTCGAACTCCTCGCAGTCCAGGTTCCCCGTTGGTGCTGTCTTGAGGATGAGGTATTTTACGGACTTTACCGCTGCCTCGGCGTGGCCATTCGCCTGCGGGTAATGAGGGGAGGTGACGATGTGGTGGACGCCCCAGCGTTCGGCGAAGCTCTTGAACTCGTGGCTATTGAACGGGGGCCCACCGTCGGTTCGGAGGCGGAGAGGCACTCCGACTTCCCGGAAGAAGCAACAAAACATCCGGATGACCCTGGAAGAGGTGGTGTCCCGACCACAGGGAACTACCACGGGCCATCCAGAGAGCCTGTCGGCGACCACCAGGAAAGACTTTCCGGCCACATTAAAGAAGTCGGCGGACACGGATTCAAAGGGCCGCTTTGGGAGGTCATTGCACAGGTACGGCTCTTGTTGCTGGCTGGGCTGGAGTTGCTGGCAAGGCTCACAGGCCTCAACCGTGCTCCTAATATCGGCGTCAATACCAGGCCAGAAGACGGTCTGACGGGCTCTGCGCCTGGTGGCTTCAACGCCGCGGTGGCTGTCGTGGAGGCGGGATAAGGTGCGCCGGCGGAGGGCAGCGGGGACGACGATCCTGGGGCCGTACAACACCAGCTCTCCGTCCGCATAGAGGCTATCCCTTAGCTTCCAGAAGGGGAGGGCGGAGGCGTGAATGTTGTAGCGGTTGGTGGGGAATCCAGTGGAGACGTAATCGAGGAGTTGGACGTATGCCGGGTCTTGAGCGGCGGCGATGCGGAGCTCCTGGAGAGTCCTATCGTCTTCGATGGGGGGCGTCGTCGTCATCTTGTCAGCAAGAGAAGTGGCTGTGTGTGTCACTAAAGACCGAACGTGAGCCGCGGCCGTGGTACAGTCGACTTCATCTTCAGGTGTGGGGCGACTAACAGGGGCTCGGGAGAGGGCGTCTGGTATGCACAGAAGTTTCCCGGCGCGCCACACGGCTGTAAAGACGTAAGGGGCGGTCTTCTCTTTGAGACGTTGGAGGCGAGGATTTTCGATGGCGTCCAACGTGTGGTGATTGAGGATGGGTATGAGCGGGCGATGGTCCGTCATGAGGGTGAAGTGCCCAAGGCCGAACAAGTAAAGGCGGCACTTGGCCATAGCCCAGGCGACTGCCAGCATCTCTAGTTCGATGGTGGCGTATCTGGTCTCCGTGTCCGTCAGAAACCTGGAGCCACACTGAACTAAGCGCAGTCTACCCTGGCCGTGATCTTGAAGGAGGGCATATCCGAGGCCGTATAGACGGGAGGCGTCGGTCTGGAGGACCACTGGTAAGGACGGGTCGAAGGGTGCCAAGGCTGGTGGTGACAGCAACGCCTTCTTAACATTCCTGAACGCTAGGTCGTGGTCAGGAGTCCAGAGGAAGGAGCGCTTGGGGCTCATGAGGGGGCGTAGAGGTTGGGCTGATGTGGCGAGTTTAGGGGAGAAGTCTGCCAGCTGATTTACCAGGCCCATAAACGAGCGGAGGTCGGTCAGGTTCGCTGGAGTAGGGAAGTCCTTGATGGCCTTGACCTTCTCCTCATCAGCTGAGATCCCCTCTGGCGAGATGTTGTAGCCGCAGTAGTTAACTTGGGAGGCGGCGACCACAAATTTATCTTTGTTCAGGGTGATACCATGGGCACGGCATCTTGTGAGCATCAGATGAACTCGGTTCAAGTGGGCCGGGAGATCATCGTCGAAGAGCAGGATGTCATCTACGACCTTCACGCAGTTGGTGACACCCTGCAGAGCCATATCCCCACGGAGGCAGTACGCATCCCCCGTTGCTGCGAAGCCCATGGGTCCGCGGCAGTGTTGGAAGCGGCCGTGGGGCGTGATGAATGTAGTGAGGTGGCGGTCTTCTTCCGCCAGGTCGACTTGCCAGTACCCGTGTAGTGCATCCGCCGTGGTAAAGAACTTTGCAGACGGGGTGACGCTGCGGACTGCTTGGATGGGCGTAGGCGATGGATGGGCGGGACGGGAGACCTGCGAGTTGAGATGGGTGAGGTCCACTGTGATGCGAACACCTACAGGCTTGGGTGCCAAGACCATAGGGTGGCACCACTCGGAGGGCTCCTCGCCGGCGTGTCTGATGATCCCCTGCTGCACCAGAGAATCGAGCTCCGCCTTCACCTTGTCCCGTAGGGCAAAGGGGATAGGCCTGGGTGTGTGCGTGGCGAAAGGCGTCGCGCCAGGCTTGAGGTGGATTCTCATCGGGGGGCCTGTCATCTTCTTGAGCGGCGTGTTCTGGAGGTCGGACTTGGAGACAAGGACGTCGCTGAACTGGCGAAGAAAGAACTCCCGGGCGGCAGCAGGTGTGGTCATGGCTGAGACAGGTATCTCTGCACACCTGTTGAGGTGTGTCACGGCGAGGATGGGCTTTGGGAACTCGGATGAGACGATGGCCAAGTCCTGACAATGGCCACATGACAAGAGAGGGGTTTGGATGCCCTCGTGGACGTGGACTGTGGCAAGGCAAGACTTGGGACCGAGCTGTAATGTTGCCTTGAAGCAACCCAAAGCTGGAGACATCGGGGACCCGTCCGCTGTGAGCACGTCGTTCATGGCTGTGGGTGACAGGCTACTCCTGGGAATGTTGAGGGCGTCCAGGTGTGTTGGTCCAATCACCGTGATGTCCGCGCCCGTGTCAGGTATCATCAGGAGGTTGGAAGAGTTGGTACCGTAGGACAGACGAACATTGACGGGCTTGGGGGACCTGTCACTCGAGGCATCATCCACGCGTCGGCATCCTTTGTTGTTCTTGGGAGACGGTGAAGAGACGTTTTGACCTGGAGATGGAGGCTTCTTGGTGGACCCGCAACACTTGGCGAAGTGTCCTTGCTTGTTGCAAGCGTTGCATGAGGCCTTGTTGGCGGGACATCGAGGTGTGCGGGGCCAATGGCCTTGAAACCCGCAGTTTCGACATGTACTATCAGCCGCAGGGCACTTTCCTGGACCGTGCTGGCGCTGACAGCTTCTGCAGGATTCGGGAGAAAAAACTGGTGACTGTGACGGGGGCTGTGGAGAGGACGCCGTCTGCATCTGGCGTTGATTCCTCTTGTAGGTGGAGACGGCGTGAACTTGAGATGACGATGAGTGTATAGCTGAGGCAGCCTCTCTTGTGGCCTCATACGACCTGCAACAGGTGACGAAGTCGGTGAGGGGAGAGGCGGCGTCAAGGGTGAGGAGTTTCTGAAGCAGGTCCTCGTCACGTACACCCATCAGCAAGATCATCTTGAGCTGGATCTCAGCACAGGTTACAGGATCGCCTGTACATAGGTCCACCTCGGCTGCTAGGTCCTTAAGTCGTGCATAGAAGTCTGAGAATGATTCCCCAGAAGCTTGCTTGCAGGATAGCAGTTCCCTGCGACGCAAAGCTTCATTGCGGAGGCCACGGAAATGACTCTGCAAGGCGTCTAAGACCTCTTTCACTGACATGGAGGAATCAGGGGAATGGCTAGCGTGTGCTCTAGGAGGCGTTGGACTTCGAGGGAAATGCACGATCTTAATTGGATGAGTTGTTTATGAGGGGGCATTCGGTTGAGGTCAGACATGACAGCAAAGTCTTCGAAACCGACGTCGCCATTGACGGTATACTTGATATGTTGCATCAGATTGAAGGGGTGGGGGGCTGGTAACTGAAGACTTGCTGTGCAGGGGTGTGCTCGGGACGGCAAGCGGTGGAGGAGGCACGGAGAGGTCGACGAGAGTTGAGACTGGAGCAGGTGGTTGAGAAGGCACTGAGGTATACCCAAGGGGGCTAGGTGACGTGTGAGGAGGCGTTGTCTGAAGGATAGATGAAGAGGCTGAAGCTGGCGAATTGGTTGTGGCAGCTGGTGAAGTCGTCCTCGTTGTCAGCAATTCCAATAGTCCCAGGAATTTGTGGGTATCAGCTTGGTGTTGTTGTTGAAGTTGAAGACGGTAAGCTGATTCCTCTGACTGTCTTGACAATTCCTCTTGACGTCTTGACAATTCCTCTTGACGTCTTGACAATTCCTCTTGACGTCGTTTTTCCTCCTCTAATTGACGTCTTTGGGCTTCCTTCTCTTGGGAAACTTGTAGGAAGTGAATTAACTGACGTATATCCTGGCTCCCATCCTTTGAATTTGGCGCGCTCGGCGTGTGAGGCGTAAGGGGGGGTGGGAGGGTCTGTGAGGCTTCGTCTTCCTCATAATCCTCATCTAAATTTCCCAGCAAATCGTCGTGGTCAGACATCTCGTGTTTGGTATGGTTGCGATGGGAAAGACAAGGAGAATAAGGTGGAGTGCTATGTTTTCGTCAATGTACTTGCCTAAATGCAGGAACTGGCGGGCAAGTAGAAGAGTATTGACTGTAATATTTGTGAAGTGAGAGGAGGGCTGGCAGCGGTGTACTCCGCGCGCCCGGGCGAGGCTGGTGGTGACTCAGTCGCGGGGAGTCAGTCAGTGGCTTGTAGGCCTACGTGGACGGGGGGTGTATGCCGGAGGTGCTGTCTTGGAGACTGGGCTGAAGGCGTTTCTGCTACCTGTAGGGCCGCAGAGACATAGCAAACAGACATAAAAGGCACTGCACTTCACTTAGGGCACTTCACAAGGTCACAAAGCACTTTAAATCCAGGGGCACCGTGGAGTATATCTTCTGGGCGGGAAACAGAGGAGGCCGGGGTACAGACTAGGCCGGCTTTTGCAACTTGTGAACTGTCGTGTTGGAGCTACTCAACTGCGCCATGTGGTGGGATGAAATCCTAGACAAGGTTCTTCAAACTCCAGAGCACGAGCAGTAGATATATTCAATAAGTGGTACAAGACTTGGCGTTATAGCCGACCGATACAGAAGCGGGAACTAGGGACCCCGGGCCGTGTGTAGGCCGAGGCTGATCTGAGGCAAGTTGTCTAGCTGGGCAAGGAGAGTTGCTAGACATCACTAGGACAATAAATGAGGTCTTCTAATTACTCGACTAGCGCGGTACAGACATAGTATATCGGGACATAGTGAGTGAACATAGGCATTAGACATAAGCATAGATATCAGACATGCTATGATAATATGGTAATACAGACATGTGAATAAATGGTATAATGAATGGTAACAGAGTCCTGCCGTCAGGCGTGTTCACATATCTTGGTACCCACATATCTATACAGTTGTGTGCTAAGTACCCAACGGCACGTGATCATTCACTTAGCAACTGCCAGTTACCTAATAACGAGTGAAGGTACACGAATGAGGGGGGGGGGGTGATGAGGAAGGGGTAGATGGTTAGAGGTGAGGTGCGGAGATGGTGAGAGATGGGGGGAGGGGTGGTGAGAGATGGGGAGGGGAGGGGGGTGATGAGGAAGGGGTAGATGGTTAGAGGTGAGGTGCGGATATGGGGGGGAGGGGTGGTGAGAGATGGGGAGGGGAGGGGGGTGATGAGGAAGGGGTACATGGTTAGAGGTGAGGTGCGGATATGGGGGAGACGGGGGAGGGGTGGTGAGAGATGGGGGGAGGGGTGGTGAGAGATGGGGAGGGGGTGGTGAGAGATGGGGAGGGGAGGGGGGGGTGTAAATTCACTTTCCATTTATCCTATTCTCTCCTTCTTACATTTACTTTCCTATTCTTAAACATATCTCTCTCTCTCTCTCTCTCTCTCTCTCTCTCTCTCTCTCTCTCTCTCTCTCTCTCTCTCTCTCTCTCTCTCTCACACACAAAGCAGCAAAATAAAAGCCATTCATTAAAGTTTCCCCCAAAAATTGACAATATTTATTAAACTTAACTGAAAGTGGAACGCATTAGACCCAATCCCCACTCCTCCTCACTCCTCCTCATCCCCACCTCTTGTCACCATTTCCCACTCCATGCAAACCTCACTCCACTCAACCTCACCCCACGTTTCCCAACCCCACCCCACTCACCTCTTACCCACCCACACCCACCTCTTCCCCACCCCACCCACCCCACCCCACCCACCCCACCCCACCCACCCTCCTCTTGCTATTAAAAAATGAAACATATCTCACAGCCAAGAAAAACTAAAGAGGATTTGTTGTCGGAATATCTGTAGAGAAAAATGCTTTGATAAATAGACCCCCTCCCCACCCCACCTACCCTCCCCACCCCACCTCCCCACCCCCTACCTCCCCCCCTCCCCACCCCCCACCTCCCCCCTCCCCACCCCCTACCTCCCCCTCCCCACCCCCAACCTTCCCCCTCCCCACCTCCCCCTCCCCACCACCCCCAACCTCCCCCCTCCCCACCACCCCCAACCTCCCCCCCTCCCCATCCCCAACCTTCCCCCTCCCCATCCCCAACCTCCCCCTCCCCATCCCCAACCTTCCCCCTCCCCACCCCCAACCTCCCACCCCCAACCTCCCCCTCCCCCTCCCCAACCTCCCACCCCTAGCCCCCCTAACCCCCTCCTCTCAACCCAAGGCAGATATTTATTGACGGGGAAAACAATATTAATGGAAACTCTTTAAAGGGGGGGGGGGGGAAACTCGGGTGATTTATGTGATTAATAAACTTGAGGAAAATAACTGAACAGAATAGAGAATTGTTATTGTTTTTGGGACAGGTGTTTGTTTGTTGGTACTGTTGGAGAGAGGCATTATTAGGGAGAGGCATTATTAGGGAGAGGCATTATTAGAGAGAGGCATTATTAGAGAGGCATTATTAAAGAGGCATTATTAGAGAGGCATTATTAGAAAGAAGAATTGTTAGAGAGGCATTATTAAAAAGAGGCATTATTTAACAGAGGCATTACCATAACACTAATTTACTCTCTCTCTCTCTCTCTCTCTCTCTCTCTCTCTCTCTCTCTCAGTTGAATCAAAATATAAGCTTACTAAAACAGATTTAAAATAGTGTGGATATTGTTCTACTGTGTGGATGTTGTGGGTTATTGTGTGGATATTGTTCTACTGTGTGGATGTTGTGGGTTTTTGTTATTGTTGTTCTGGGGTTTATTGTTCTCTTGTTGTGGTTGTGGTCTCCTAGGTTGTAATTGTGGTACCAGGGTCAAGGTTGTGTTTTCGAGGACGAGGTTGTGACTTCAAGGACGAGGTTATGGCTTCAAGGTCAAGATTGTAACTCCAAGGTCGTGGTTGTAGCTTCAAGGTTGAGGTTGTGACTCCAAGGTCGAGGTTGTAGCTTCAAGGTCGAGGTTGTGACTCCAAGGACGAGGTTGTAGCTTCGGGGACGAGGTTGTTAGGGGTTGTGGAGGTGGAGGAGGACCCGTGTGTAACTTGGCCACTCTGGTATTGATTTTGTAAGTCATAACCCGGTTTATGGATCAAGTTTTGTCGGGTCGGCCGGATGCTGGAGGGGGAGGGAGGGAGGGAGGTGGAACGGGTAAGCAGATGAGATAGGAGGCGAGAGTATGGTGGTGGAAGGGAGGGAGGTGGAAGAGGTGTGGTAGAAGGTTACGTGAGAGAGATGATTGTGGAGGAGTGGAAGACTAAGAGGAGGGGGGGCTGTAGTGAGTATGAAGGGCAGGTCATCAACATAGAGGAGGGGGAGGGGGCGTAGGTAGGGGAAAATGGGGAGGGGAAGAGAGGGGGAAAATGTGTGTGAATGGGTGTCAAGGGAGGGTAGAGTGGGTGTATGTGTGCGTGAATTATGAGGGTGGGTGGGTGGGTGGGTTCGTAGAGCAGCTGGTGGGTGGGGAGGTGGGTGGCAGGGAAGGGCGGCATTGTCTCTGGAGTGTCATGACGGACTTGGCAGCGAGCGGCGGGTGGCTGTCACATCTCAATTGTCGATGGTAGCGGCCGCGTGCACCCTACCTCCTACCCATCCTCCTACCCATCCTCCTGCCTCCTACCCATCCTCCTGCCTTCTGCCTCCTACCCATGCTCTCCCTTTTACCCTCCTACCCATGCTCCTACCCCTCCTACTTCCTCCCTCCTACCCATGCTCTTATCTATGCTCTTACCATCCTCCGTCCTACTTTCTACATCTACTCCAATCCCAGAATGCTCTCTCTCTCTCTCTCTCTCTCTCTCTCTCTCTCTCTCTCTCTCTCTCTCTCTCTCTCTCTCTCTCTCTCTCTCAAAACATTGCACTAACGGATGTTCAGCTGCACATCCTGTACACAATGCATGAGTTGACAAATTACCTCTACCACACACACACACACACACACACCCCAAGCCCCAAGCCCCAAGCCCCAACCGACCAATCGGATGCCAGCTGTATTTTATCAACCATTCAGAAATAAGTTCTAATTGTCCCGGCAACCATTTAGGGGAACCGTCAGCCGATCATTAAGGGTCATTTATTCTCGTCTCCACCCTGGTAACTTCAACCCAGAGTTTCAAAGGCTCGTAAGTTCTGTTTCACTCGTAGTTGGTGATGGGAGAACGTGTCTCACTCATTTAGCGATACTAAGATAGATTCTCAAAGGTCATTACGTTAATTTTTTCTCAACACATTAATGAACACGTGGGGAATGATCTTACCTGGTTGGGGCTAGGGATGGGAGATGTTGGGGAGGGTTGGGGAGGTAGGGGATAAGGCGTGGTGGAAGAGGAGGAAGGGGGTTGGAAAAGTGGTGGTGGGGAAAGTCGTTGAGAATGATAGAGTAGTAGGGGATAGGGGGAAGTGAGAAGTGAGGGGCTTGTTGGGGAAGTGAGGGGCTGTTTGGGGAAGGGAGAGAAAGTAAGAATCTCTGGTAATAAGGAAGAGTGGCAGAAGGTAAAGGTGATGGGTGTAGTCTGTGAGTTAATGCACCAACCTTTCCCTCTGTTATTATACTGTCATGTGGTGACCTGCTCTCATGACTCACAGGGGGGGGGGGATAGAGGAGGAGGGGGGTGTGGTGGAGGGGGTGGGGTAGAGGTGGAGGGGGTGTGGTAGAGGTGGACGGGGTGTGGTAGAGGAGGAGGGGGTGTGGTAGGGGGGCGGGGTGGTTAATGGGAGAGGATGTTGATAACTCATTTTCCATGTATTGATCTAATAGTTGTGGGGGGGGGGGTAGGTGTACCGGTGGTGGTGGTGGTAGTACTGGTGGTAGTAGTGGTGGTGGTGGTAGTACTGGTGGTAGTGGTGGTACTGGTGGTAGTAGTGGTGGTGGTGGTAGTACTGGTGGTGGTGGTAGTGGTGGTGGTGGTGGTAGTACTGGTGGTGGTGGTAGTACTGGGAGGAGTGGTGGTGGTGGTGGTAGTACTGGTGGTGGTGGTGGCGCTGGGTACTAACAAGAATAATTCACTTAAGGCAAGATGCCGAGCCTCTACCATTATCTCATTGTGTTGACATCTTGGTATTTTGTTATCATAATATGTTATACTCTTCTTGCCTTGTTATCCTAATATGTTACTCTTGTTATCTTGTTATCTTGTGATACAGTGAAACCTCTTATTTAACGGACTACATGGGGATGAAAGTCCGTTATATCGAGGGTCCGTTAAATATAAAACCTCCATCTAACGAACTGTATAGAGATGAAAGTCCGTTATATCGAGGGTCTGTTAGATATAAAACCCCCATCTAACAGGTTAATATGGAGAGAGAAGTCCGTTATATGGAGAGAGAAATCCGTTATATGGAGAGAGAAATCCGTTATATGGAGAGAGAAGTCCGTTATATGGAAGTTGGCTGGGTGTCAAGGTTGGCTCTGGTTGGCTGGCTCGTGGGTTAGCTGGGGCGAATGGTCAGATAGCCAGCAACAGATTGGTCAACATTGGATAATAACGCTTGCGTGTCTGGTGATGAGGGGGGTGATGAGTGAGGGGCGGGGGTGATGAGTGAGGGGCGGGGGTGATGAGTGAGGGGCGGGGGTGATGAGTGAGGGGCGGGGGTGATGAGTGAGGGGCGGGGGTGATGAGTGAGGGGCGGGGGTGATGAGTGAGGGGCGGGTGTGATGAGTGAGGGGCGAGGGGTGATGAGTGAGGGGCGGTGGATGATAATGAGGGGTGGGGGTGATGAGCGAGGGGCGGGGGTGGTTGGGGTGAAGAGTGAGGGGCGGAGGATGATAATGAGGTACTGGGGCAATAAATGAGGATTGGGTGGGCGTGTGGGTGGCCGGGCGTGCGGGCGGTATGACGTAACCCAGCTTAGCACACACACACACGCACGGTAAACACAGAACAAAAGAAGAACAATTACTTCATGCGTTCCTGTAATACAGATATCATGCGGCAACATTAAATATAATCACTTAATATTTCAATCTGTACCTCCCTTGTGCAGAGAGAGAGAGAGAGAGAGAGAGAGAGAGAAGAGAGAGAGAGAGAGAGAGAGTCTTGAAGGCAGAATGGATGTCACACTCCAATGGGCGATTCATAGGCCAATCACCTGAGCTATTTGGCTGATTAAGTGCGGCGTGTCCAGGTTTAATATTAGCCTGTGTGTACCTGGTCCAGCGGGGTAATATTCCTCCCTCTCTCCCTCTCTTCCCCCATTTGCTGTCTCGCTGTCTCCCACCCTTCCTCCTTCATTTGTTGCGTCCCTGTCTCCTTCCCTGCCTCCCTCCTTCGCTCCCTCCATCCTCCCCTCCCTGCCTCCTTCTCTCCCTCCTTGTCTCCCTCTTTCTCTCCCTCCCTGCTGAAGATCCTGGTGGTGGTGGAGAAAACTTGCAACTTAAGGAGATCAGAAGGCCCTTGAGGCCGACTAATGACCTTACCTTAGCTGCCACCTTCACGTGGACTCACCTGGGCTCCTCTCCATGGGGGTGTTCTTCTCTCAGTTACCTCCTGTGTCACCTCCCCCACACAACCTCCCCTCTCCCCCCGCACAACCTCCCCTCTCCCCCAGAAAAAAGTCACCCCAGGCCCCAAACTTCTCTCTCTGGGGATTAAATAGTGTGAAATATTTAATGAGTGTGGAGTCCTCTTTAAGTTCCTGAGCCTAATGACAACGGCGGCGCTCGGGGGTCGTCCTCGGGGGGGGGGGGGCGTTATCGGTGGTCGTGGTCGGCCTCGAGGGAAAGTCCTCAGAGTCGTTTTCGGGGTCGTCCTCGGGGAGTCGGCCTCGAGGGGTTGTCCTCGAGGGAAAGTCCTCAGAGAGTCGTTTTCGGGGTCGTCCTCGGGTTAATGGCGGCAATGATATCAACACACCAGACCACAATATTCATTCGTTTGTTTTTTTAGTTTTTTGTTTTGATAACTCTTACCTAGAGGGTTTTATTCTCAGTCCTCCAAAACCTAAAATCCTGATGTTTTTTCTTTTGGTTTTTTTGAATGAGACCTTAAAACCTAACATCAAGATGGATTTTATTACATTTTTTTATAGTTTTTTATTTTTATACCCGGCCAAAAACCCCAGAGTCGAGACGGGTTTAACTTATTCTGGGTTTATTCTTCTTATTGGGGTTCACAACTCATAATTCCAGAGATGTTTTTCGCTCAAACTCATAATTTTATTTTATTCACATTTTCGCCTCAATTAATATTTCGGATGTTAGCTTCTCATAAACTCATAATACCGGTTTGTTATTTTAGGGGATAACTTTTAATGATAACACGAGCGGGTTATTAGCATACTGGGCGGTGGTGGGTATTGAAACCGTGCTCTCCCCTCGCCTCCACTCCCCTCGCCTTCTCTTGCCTCACCTGGTTCGCCTGCCTCGCCTTCTCTTGCCTCACCTAGCTCGCCTGCCTCGCCTCCCCACGCCTCCCTCTCTTCCCCTCCTTCCCCTCATCTCCCCTCCCCCGCCTCCCTGTCAGCCGTGTTGGTGCGCAAAAGTGGCCGTAAATCCTGGCCTTTAAGGTTGATTTCCCCAGGCAGGGCGGCCGGCGGATGACACGTAAAGGCTTTTAAGTGACGCTTCATGTACACCCAAGGAGAGGGGGAAGGGTGGGGAAGGAGGAAGAGGCATGGGGAAGGTGGGGAAGGACCTTTATTCCTGTGGTGTTTGAGGTTTTGGTACTCCCATCCCCTTTCCAGCTCTCTCCTCTCCCCTTACCTTAGTGTTGCGTACCCCTTTTTTCATCTCCCCTCAAGTGGTGTCTCCCCTTCATCATTTCCCCTCTTTACCACTTACCCCTTCCCCCTCTACACACCCTCATCTCCCCCTTCCCTCCCCTACCCTCCTCCTCCCCTCCCTTCCCCGGTATGACTCACATCCTAAGTGTCATTATCAGGTTTAAATGGCCGTGAATACAAGAGTCATGCAACGACAACCCAGAACTAGCGAGACACAGAGAAATAACCTAACCTAACCTAACCCAGAACTAGCGAGACACAGAGAAATAACCTAACCTAACCTAACCTAACCAGAACTAGCGATACACAGGTCAAAATAATAATGTAAATAACAAATTAAACAAGTAAATAAAGAGACGAAGAAGAGAATATACAGATAATTGAATAAATAGATAGATGGAGAGATGGATGTGATGATGTGTTTGTTGTTTATTGTGAAGCCCGGGATGATAGTGGTATGTTGGGGAGGGGGGATGGGGGTAGGGAGGGGGGATGGGGGTGAGGAGAGAGAGGGGGGGGGGACAGAAGAGAGGATTTCCGGTGGAGGATAGGAATAAGGATGGGAATTTATAAGTCAAGGATATGATCTTAATCTTGGGATGATTCTGATGATGATGACCATGAGGAGTGTGTGTGTGTGTGGTGGGGGGGGGGGGGGGAGGGCACCGAGTTACGTAGTTTGTGGCCGCCATAGTAACTCAAGTCAATGGTTTAAGATGGTGGCCACAGTGACCCTTAAACCCTGATGATGGCCATTCTAGCCCGGTGTAGGTGGCCAGCTCATGACACACACACACAGTCATGTTGGCTGCCCAGTACTGACTATGTGGTGATGACAAGGCGATAGGGGAGGTCGGTAAAGGGGGGGGGGTGATATCGAGGAAGAGAGAGAGATAGAAGGGGGAGGAAGGGTGGGGGGACATCGAGGGGGGGAAGAGGGAGGGGCGGTGAAGTAAGGTAAGAGACCAGAGAAGCAATCAACAGGTAGTATGAATTAAGAGACCTCCTGCAAAAGTTTAATTAAAAACTAGGTGTAATTAGACTGTTAATTAGACAGTTCAGACAAAGTAAAAAAAAAAGTAAAAACCCCAAAAGCAGAAAGAGAATTTAACGGAACATCACTTACGGTTGACGACTGAAATTATTTAATGGTAAGAATTTAATATTAGATACAGAGTTATCAAAAAAATAATAATTCAAAATTTAGGTATTGTTTTTCCCTCACCCTGTAATTATATCTTTATTTTAATGACCAGACGATGAGGTTATTACCGAGTTATTAGTCTTGTGTAAGTGATTAATTAGTCTTTTATTTAAGTAATTAAGTATTTTGTATGAGTAAAATAGCCTCGAGTGAGTCTTGTGTGTTTTATCTTCATGGAACCCACACACACACACACACACACACACACACACACACACACACACACACACACACACACCAGACGTGAAGGTCGGCGTTGGTCTTAAAGTAACCACAAGCGGAAGTGTTGGAGTCTGCGGCGTCTCAACTCATCCGGACGACGACGGTGAAGCGGAAGTTGCGGTCTGGAGAAGATGATGATGCTCTCTCTCTCTCTCTCTCTCTCTCTCTCTCTCTCTCTCTCTCTCTCTCTCTCTCTTTGTTAGGTGTGGTTTGGTTAGGTCAAGTCAGATTAGGTTAGGCTAAATTAAGTCAGACCAGATCAGGTTAGACCAGATCAAATCAGGCTAGGTCAAGTCAGGTCAGGTCAGCTTCAGGTAATCCTTGTTATGTGTCTGTATACGGTTCTCACCCTTATGTTCGCGGCCTCGTATTAAACCCGACTAGCTCTCCAAAGCTTATTTTTAGACGTTATTTCCTACGAGAGTTTTCAGCTGCCAAAGCAGTTTCCTCGCGACACCCAAAATTAATGATGACGGTGTAAGTGGCGAAAAGTTGGGTAGTTTGGGGCGGCGTGACCTGGGGGTGGTGATCTGGGAGGGGGGGGGGGGACTTGTAGTGACCTGGGTGTTAACGTGCTGTGGGACCTGGGGTGTTGACTTGTGATGGTGACCTGGGGGGGAGGTGACTTGTAGTGACCTGGATGTTAACGTGCTGTGGGACCTGGGGTGGTGACCTGTGGAAGATACAAGAACACCGGAGACCTTGTACTCCTAGAGGGGCGAGGGGAAGGGGGGCGGGAGGGGGAAGTGAGGGGAAGGATGGGGTTTGCTGACGGTGTAGATACGAGTAATTGTAGAGGGTATGAAGGGGAGGTTAAGGGGGGTGAGGGGAGTAAGGTGCGCCACTGGTCAAGCTAAGGGTGCTTGTGTTGGTTCTCCCAGGCAAGATAATGACCCTGTGTGTGTGTGTGTGTGTGTGTGTTTTAGCGGTTTAGTGTATATCCAAACAACACGAAAAGTAAACATTACTACTAAAACAAACACTCAACTCTTTAAAACAGAATTAAAACAGACACTTAACCCTTTTAAGTACAACTTCTCTTCCCACTTTTTCTCCTCTCCTCCCCCCACCTCCCCTACCTTTCCCGCCTCCCGAGAGATACAAATGTAATAAAACACACACACACACACACACACCTGTCCGTATGTTACTCTGAGGTGAGGTCTTATCCAACAGATCACATTATTATGGCTGAGTTGTTGTGGATCATTATAGTGTCAGAGCGACACCAGGGACTCTCAAACACCCGACATTATACCACTTGATATTCATTGCTGGATTCCGATCTCTTTTGGCGATAGAGAGTGAATTTAATTATTTCTTTCTTTTATTTCGTGTCATTTTTCTGTTTTGTTAGGTTAGGTTAGGAATCGAGACAGTGTTTTGTTTTTGTTTTTTCGCGCGCTTTCCTTACAGCAGTCACCGCCATTCACTTGTTTTTCGCGCGCTTTTCTGTTCATAAAATTCGTCGGTTTGTTTACTGTTCACACTTGTTATTATATAAGGTTGAGGGGTAAGAACTGGGCCATTAAGAGCCAGTTGGCACTCACTGGCACTCTGGGGACGGGAGTTGTGGCATCGCTTTGACAGTGATGAAGACGGAGGAGGCCAAGTGCCGGTGATGGTGGTAGTAGTGGTGGTGGTGATTGTAGTGGTAGTAGTTGGTGGTAATGGCTGTAGTGGTGCCGGTGATGGTGGTAGTAGTGGTGGTGGTGATGGTGGTAGTAGTTGGTGGTAATGGCTGTAGTGGTGCCGGTGATGGTGGTAGTAGTGGTGGTGGTAATGGTAATGATGGCAGTGATTGGTGGTGGTTGTGATGGTGGTAGGCTAGTAGTAGTAGTAGTAGTGATGATGGTGTTGGAGGATACATAACCTTAGACGATAGTAACAACAACAATAACAACAACAACAAACAACAACAGTGATGGTGGTAAAATGGCGGCTGTACCTTTGGCTGTGGGAGGAGTGACAAGCGGGGTGTTTTTATTCAGTGATGGAGGGGCGACGGTAGCAGTGACTGGGGGCGGGGGCGTGGGGCTGGAGGGTGGGGCTGGGGCGTGGGGGAGGCGTGAGGCGGGGACTGGGGTTGACAGCTGGGCGCGAGACACAGATTAACAGATCATGTGGCGGGGATTAGAGTGTCGGTCCCCCTCCCTTCCCCTCCCCTTCTCTTCCCTCCTCCCTTTTCCTCCTTTCCTTTCGTCGTCCTCCTTTCCCCCCTGCGGGTCTTAATACACACACACACACACACGCACACACACACACACACACACACACGTATCACTGTCACGAGCCGGAGATTTGTTTATTTACCTTCATAACTTCTGGTCCCAATGGCTTCAAAATTGCGCTGAGACTCGACATTAAACAGCTGGGGTATGTGAGAGAGAGAGAGAGAGAGAGAGAGAGAGAGAGAGAGTCTGTATACTTTCATGCAAAAAAATCACCACAAAAATATATATATACTTTCGTGAAATACTTTATATATTCGTTTCATTACATTTTGATCAGTATTAATGTTTCCGTCACTTACCGACTGAGTGGTTAAGCTTCCGGGCCTCTCACCTGCTGATATTTTTTATACCTGCGTGAATCATCTATTTATCTCATATATTTATTTTTATATATTTACACTTACCTTTTTTTATGCATAAGTAGTTCTATTAACATGTCCTTATTTTTTTATTTACACTTAGATTATTTTAAAGGGGCTAGGTTAGGTTTGGTTAGGTTAGGTTTAGGTTTGGTTAGGTTAGGTTAGGTTAAAGGGGTTAATGTTACCTGGTAAATTAGTGTTAAAGTCACACCTGTCTCCTGTAGTCCACTGAAGGTGATTAATTCACACTCGTTTTCTTTCTCTTTCCAGGTACGTGCGAGGGGAGACTTGCCTGATTGGAAGGGCTGACTGATTAGAAGACCTGGCTGATTGGGAGACTTAACTGTTTGGAAGACTTGACTGATTGGAAGACTTGACTGATTGGGAGACTTGACTGATTGGGAGACTTGACTGATTGGGAGACTTGACTGATTGGAAGACTTGACTGATTGGAAGACTTGACTGATTGGGAGACTTGACTGATTGGAAGACTTGACTGATTTGGAGACTTGACTGACTGGGAAACTTGACTGATTGGGAGACTTGACTGATTGGGAGACTTAACTGTTTGGAAGACTTGACTGATTGGAAGACTTGACTGATTGGAAGACTTGACTGATTGGAAGACTTGACTAATTGGGAGACTTGACTGATTGGAAGGATTTGCTGACTGGATGGTGATGCCGACTGTTCAGGTAAGCTTCACAATGTTGTTAGTGGCAACTGTACAGGCGCCGGAAACTGTAGCGGGAAGAGAGAGAGAGAGAGGTAGGTTCGTTCCTCTCTCTCTCTCTCTCTCTCTCAATTATTCACATCCCTTGAGTTGGTGAGGAGCATTGGATATTACTCCTCTTCCACCACCTCGTTCTCCTCCTCCACCTCCTTCCACCTCCTCTTCCTTCTACCTCCTCTTCCTCCTACCTCCCCGCTATCATCTCTCTTCTCTCCTCCTTGACGTGGTGCTAAGGAGGTGGGGAAGGATGTGGTAGTGACGTAATGATGGCAGGTGTGTGGCGAGGGCGTGTGGTGGTGAGGGTGGGCGTGGGGAGAGCGTGTGGTGGTGAGGGTGGGCGTGGTGAGGGTGGGCGGGGATGATATTCAGGCGACACAGGGTCCGGCACTTAACATTCCGGCTGCAGAAGGTTACGAGGTACGGCGAGTGTTGTGACACAGGTGGGGGGGGGGGGCTTGTTGGCACTGAGGGAGGAGGGGAGGGGGGATCTCCTGAGGGGAAGGGGGAGGACACTGGTTCTCTGGCTGGAGTACAAAATAGCTTTAATAAATTTTTGCAATCTCTCTCTCTCTCTCTCTCTCTCTGACCTGACCTGACCTTACCTTGTTACGGTAGTCTCGGTGTAAACTTGACGCCATCTTTGTCTCCTCTGTATGTCTTAGATGCTGTAAGGGAGAGGAGAGGTGAGGCATCGTGTGTGGGCCAGGCCTCCCTCACCTCCCCCTCACCACAGGACTATAAAGTGGTGTTTGACAATCTGAGGAACGCCTTGGCCGCCCACCATTTGGTAAAACACACGCGTTTCAGGGTGAAATGTGTGCTGATTGGTTCGCTGTAATACTATCCCCAGTCCATTCCCCCCCCCCTCCCCTCTCGTATCCTGGCCTATCCTACACTTGTATATATCCTGACCTGACTTACCCTCAGTCTATCTAAAAAAATAATAATAAAATAAATAAATGTTGAAGTGATAACCGTGGTAACATGTTCTTATTACCACCATGCTATTGGACTATTCCAGATGATACTAAATGTTACATAATACTTCCTTCAGATAAATGTATAGTATATATCAGGTGCCTACAGGAGAGCTCAGGTTCTCAACTGTCTCAGCCATGTTAATATTGTTATTATTATCTACTCTGTATCTGTGTTTTTCTGGCTAAATAAACTGTTTCAATTCAATTCAACTTAACCTAACCAAGCCAACTCTCTCCGGGCGTAGTAGCTGACGTCATGGTGATAGAATGACCAATTAGCGCTCATCAGGTCCCCATACGCGTGGGTCTTTCCCAAATGTCACCACTACCACCACCTTCATCCCTGTCGCCCACCTCTCCCCCTCGCCCCTTCCCGAGCGCCGCCAGATGCCCCTCACTTCCTTCTTCCATTCCCGACACTACCAGCTCCTTCTCTCCCTCCCTCAGCCCCCATTGCCCCCGCTCCCAGCCCTCAGTTGGAGAACTCTCAGTGTTTGTTATTATTTGAAATTCAATTTAATCCCAACGGCCCCACACACTGTCGGTCCCCACACACACTGTCGGTCCCCCACACACACTGTCGGCCCCCCACACACACTGTCGGCCCCCACACAATAAACATACACAAATGCTTTCAGTCATGCATCCTTTACATACACTCATGTATATGTGGGAGTGGCCCGGTCCATCAGGGTATGTGGGGGGAGTGGCCCAGGTGGCCCGGTCCATCAGTGGTCCAGGTGTCTTGAGTGTCACGGGCCGGAGATAACACACCCGCTAGTTATAGCACAAACTACGATATTATCTGCTAAACGAGCGGTACTGTAGCCGGCCACCCTCCCTCTGTTGACATTCCTGAAGAGGCACTACTGAAGGGGGGGGGGGGTCCTTGGCCAGAAAGAGACAGAGAGAAAGATTTGGAGAGGATTGGATAAAGAAGAACAGAGAGAGAGAGAGAGAGAGAGAGAGAGAGTTGCTTGTAACGAAGGAAATAGCCAGAAAAAGACCAGAATGTGTGTTGTTGTTTTTTTATTGAGGGACGCGGCAGTAAGTGAGGAAGGATAGGTTGAAACAAACATTTTTATGATCCCGCGAGCCGTGTTGGGAGCTCTGGGCCACACACACTTTCGTTCACCTTACAACTCACTCGGTACGAAAAATGTCTGGCGTTTTCTGTAGCTTATAGAATTGTAAGCTTTTAGAAGGGTGGGAGGAAGAGAAGGTGGGAGGGGAAGGAGGGAGGGAGGGGAAGGAGGGAGGGAGAGGGTGGGAGGAAGAGAAGGTGGGAGGAGGAGAGCGGGAGGGGGAGGAGGGAGGGAGGGAGAGGGTGGGAGGAAGAGAAGGGTGGGGGAGGAGAGAGGGAGCGGGAGGGAGGAAAGAAGAGAGGTGGGAGGAGGAGAGAGGTGGGAGGAAGAGAGGGTGGGAGGGGGAAGGAGGGAGAGGCAGAGGGAGGGAGGGAGGAATGAATGAAGGAAGGGATAGAAGGATGAGAAAGAGAGGAACGAGAAAGGTGAAGGGAGGGAATTAAAGGAGGAAAAGATGAAGTGAGAGAAGGAGAGAAAGAGGGAGTGTTGGAGAGCCTCAGGTGTCAGGAGAAGACGTACCTGAGTCCCTCGGCTCCAACACCCAGGTGAGATCCCTTAATTAGGTTTACACGAGGTGACTACTAAGTTTAATGAGAGATTAAACACATGTTAATTGGTGACTTATTTTTAACTTTAGGATGTGATATCTATCGTAAATTTGATGATGACGAATAATACCTTGTTTATGAGGTTAAAAATAAATTAGGTGGAAAAGTTACAACAATGACCCTCACCTGTTGACGTGTATAGTACGTGTTTAACACTAACTACACACCTAAAAATAAACTTGTTGTGTTATTAATATATAAAAAAATTAATGCAACTCGTAAACACATATTACAAGAATATAATATATATATATTATTGTAATCGGCGAAAAAGCAGAGAATTTTAATTGATGGTAATTTTTAGTTTTATTTTCCATATTTTAAACATCTGAAAACAGCATAAAAGTCGGACCATTTTCATAGAGGTATTGAGCAGTGTCTGAGGGAGGATATAATGACGAGTGGAAGGTAAAAATGATTTAAAGTTGACTGTGTTGTAAAGGTGCATTGTTACTGCGCCTTCATTGTGACATTGTGTGAGTTTGTGAAGGAAAAGTGTGCCCTAGTTTTTAAGCTGTGTCTTTCAGGGCCCCAGCAGCTTGTTAGAAGGGCACAAGCTCCAAGCTGCTGAAGGCATACCAGTTGTGTGTGTGTGGTGAGACAGAGACACACAACAGCACTTACAGCAGGTAGTTATGGGTAGTTAGTGGTTGTGTGGGAGCTTTTTAAGTTGAGTTTACTTTACACTGACCAGCTATTACAAGTATCTTGAGTGAGACGAATGTAACCCCCCCCCCCCCCTCACCCCACACTGACTGGGTTGGCCTGTAGGTGTATCATTAAGAGGAAGAAAGGAAGCAAGGAAACAAAGGAATAAAAGAAGGAAGAAAGAGAAAGATAGACAAATGTAAACCAACCTGGACCTGACCTTACCTGACCTGACCTGACCTTACCTTACCTTACCTTACCTTACCTTAGAGAACCTTGACCTTGGACTTATTACGGTATCTGTTATAGAATTCTGTGAGTGTGACGTGTTTGTGTAGAACGGGAGGTTGGTAGCTGCCACTTGCCCACCTTCTTGCCCTGCCCAGCCCACCGTCTTGCCCACAGTCTCCTCTTACAGGAAATCCATTAGGAGGAAGTCGACCACCCCCTTGTGTACAATGTCTCACTAACACCCTTGTTTTCCCTCCCTCCCTCCCCCCTTCATCCCCTAACCTTGTTTACCCTCCCTACCAACTAGCCTTACCTCCCTCCCTCCCTCCCTCCTTCCCTTCACCGTCCCTTCCCTCACTTCACCCGCTCCCCTTCACCGTCCCTCCTTCCCTTCACCCCCTACCCTTCACCGTCCCCTCCCTCACTTCACCCCCTACCCTTCACCGTCCCCTCCCTCACTTCACCCCCTACCCTTCACCGTCCCTCCCCTCACTTCACCCCCTACCCTTCACCGTCCCCTCCCTCACTTCACCCCCTACCCTTCACCGTCCCTTCCCTCACTTCCTCCTACCTTTATTCTACCTTATCTCCCAATTTTTTCATTCTTTCTTTCCTCTCTCCATCTTTTCTTCAATTTCATGACTTCATTCTTTCTCTCTCTCTCTCTCTCTCTCTCTCTCTCTCTCTCTCTCTCTCTCTCTCTATTACAACAATTTACCTCCATTACTCCTCTCTCTTTGTTTTCATTTCTCCTCCTCTACCTCTTCCTCTCCTCACTACCTCTCCTCTCTCCTCATTCTTTCTACACTCATTTTTTCTCATACCACCTCCTCCTGCTTCATCTCTCCTCCTCCTCCCTCGCCACCTCCTCCTCCTTCGCCACCTCCTCCTCCTCCTCCTCCTTCATCTCTCCTCCACCCCCTCCTTCGCCACCTCCTCCTCCTCCTTCAACTCTCCTCCACCACCTCCTCCTTCGCCACCTCCTCTTCCTTCATCTCTCCTCCACCTCCTCCTTCGCCACCACCTCCTCCTTCGCCACCTCCTCCTCCTTCACCCCTCATCCGTTCTACCTGCATAAATAACAGTCAATTAATAACCTCCCCGAAACAAGAATGAGATTATTTAAATATATTCAGTTACCTGTTTCATTGACGACAACTATTGACAACTATTTCTGATCAAATCAACTGGGCTGAAACTGTCTCTGTCGCCCCCCTGTAGGAATGTGGAGAGAGAGAGAGAGAGAGAGAGAGAGATCTGGCAGTTTAGATATAAAGAATAAAATAGACCCGGAGACAGACAGACAGACAGACACAGACACACAGACATACACAGACAGACACAGACAGACAGACACAGACAGAGACAGACAGACACGAGAGAGATAGAGAGAGAGAGTTAAAATTGGTGACGTGGTGTGGTAATGAAAGAGGGAAACGGCTCGTCACGTCTGTACTTCTGTAGGGGAACCTCTCTTGTGAGTTATTGAGGCGTGTAGTTCAGGAGCCCAGAGCGAGGGAGGGATGGGAGGGAGGAAGAGAGGGTAGGAAGCAAGGGCGGAAGAGAGGGAGGGAAGGAAGGATGGGGATATGTAAGGGTGAAGGGAATTAGAAAGGAATGGATGATTGAAGTAGAGAGGAGTGCAAAGAGGGAGAGGAAGGGGACGATGAGTATTTACTCCTCCTTCTCCTCTACATCCTCTTCCTCCTCCTTCGTCGACAATCATTAAGGAAGAATATTATAATGACTCTCTCTCTCTCTCTCTCTCTTCTCTCTCTCTCTCTCTCTCTCTCTCTCTCTCTCTCTCTCTCTCTCTCTCTCTCTGTGCAAGATACAAATTGTTGGTGATGTTGCAACTGAACATTACCTGTGTCTGATTGAACTTTTAACAGGTTATAGTGAGTTAATTAACAAGAAACACCTGGAATACAGATTGTGTGATGCTGCAACCCTTGTATAGTGAAGTGACCACATGTATAGTGACCTCCCCTGGTATAGTGACCACCTTCGACAGTATTTTGTGTGTAGTGTAGTGTATAGTGTAGTGATGATGGTTAACACGTGGGGAAATGAAGGGTTTAGTTGGTGGGTGACAGCTGCTGCCTTCACAACCTGACCACAGAGGAACTACAACACAGGCACGGGGTTGTAGTAAGGTGTTGTATAAAGGGTTAATACAACCTTCTGGGCAGCTGGGAGAGAAGGAAGTTGTACGTTAGAGTTGTGAGTATAACAACCCCTGCCATTAGCGTCTCACAACCACCACTACGGTCACAACTATCACTACGGTCACAACCCCCACTACGGTCACCAGCCATAACCCTTAGTCCGACTTCACACAGATCCCGCACCTTCATCTTGTTTGGGGTTAACTTAAGGCGAGTGAATACCTTTATAGATGAGGTCGAGTCTCTTGAGTCACCTCCATGTTGTCTTATCTCGTCGTGTTATAGACGGAGTGGGTGAGTAAGATTGGTTCTCTCACCACTAACTGAGTCATAAGGTGTGGCTCCCCGGCTGTTGTGACTCTCCAGTAGGTGTGGCTCCCCGGCTAGTGTGACTCTCCAGTAGGTGTGGCTCCCCGGCTAGTGTGACTCTCCGGTAGGTGTGGCTCCCCGGCCGGTGTGGAGAATAGGAGGACGAATTGAACCTCTCTGAAACGAATCATTTGGAAACAATGTCTTGAGTGAGGATGAAAGCAGCGACCCATGCAGGGAAGTGGTCGGGGCCCTCGTACTGGCCAGGGGTGGACCAGGGCCCTGAACTGGCCAGGGTCGATCAGTATGCTGGGGACGGTCGGGCTCGTACTGTTATTGCAAGTAATTAGCCAGGCAGGGGTAGTCTGGACCGGGGACGAGTGCCACATTCCTGAGTGTAATAAGGTGGCGGCCGACATGAATATGGATGGCTGAAGGGGACTCACTCTATCATTGTTCCTCCTCCTCTTCCTCCTCCTCCTCCTCTTCTTCCTCCTCCTCTTCCTCCTCATCTTCCTCCTCTTCCTCCTCCTCCTCCTCTTCCTCCTCATCTTCCTCCTCCTCCTCCTCCTCCTCCTCTTCCTCTTGTTGTTATTGATGCTGTTACCTGTATCTTTGTTAAAGTTCTTTATTCTCCTGGCTATTATTTTCTTGTCGTTGCTACTGCCCCGTCGCCACTATTGCCCGCCACCACCACTACTACTGCCCCGCCACTACCATTACTGCCCCCACTACCACTACTACCATCCCGCCACTACCACCACCACTACTACTGCTGCTGCCTCCTCCGTGTGTTGGTAGTGGCGGTGGTTGACGAGCGGGTCGGCGGTCTGATTCCAAATAACATTATTAGACGAGTAGCTGTATGACTGTGTTATACATCCAGGGGTGGTAGTGACACACACACACACGACAGTACGAGGGAGGGAGAGTTTGGTACGTCAGTGACAATGATCGAATTCCAGGAGACCATCCACTTGTGTGTGTGTGTGTGTGTGTGTGTGTGTGTGTGTGTGAGTGTGTGTGTGTGTGTGTGTGTGTGTGTGTGAGTGAGTGTGTGTGTGTGTGTGTGTGTGTGTGTGTGTGTGTGTGTGTGTGTGCTTGGAGAGAGGGACATCCGCTAAATACTGCCACGAGAGGGAGGTCAGAGGGGCGATAATGAACTAGAGGAGGAAGAGTGGGAGAGGGAGGACAAGGAAGGGGAGGAGGAAAAGAAAGAAAAGGGAAAGTAGTGAACTGGAGAATGGGAAGAGGGAGAGGAACTCAACTTACTCCAAAATTCTCACTTACTGCACCTCTCCCCCCTTTTATCTCTCTCTCTCTCCCATTATCTCTTCTGTTCTCCATTCCCCTTCCGGTTTTCCTCCACCTTCTCCTCCTCCCTTCCTCTTTCACCTCGTCCACTTTCCTTCCTCTCATCCCTTCCTTCCTGTCCTCTCCTCTTACCTTCCTCTTTCACCACCACCTCTCTTCTTCATCTCCTCTCCTCCTCCTCCACCTCCTCACTTTTGCATCTTGTTTTAATTAACTTCTTCCTCTCTTCATTAACCTTCCTATTTATCTTTGTCATGTATTTCTCCCTTTATCCTCTGTTAAAAAGGTTCTTCCCTGGTTATTATTCATTTCTCCTCCTCCTCCTCCTCTTTTGTTTTCCCTCCCTCTTTCTTTCTCTCTCTTCCTCCTCTCCCTCCTCCCCCCCCCCCCCACTCCATTTTGTTTCCCATCTTCACGTTCCAATCTCTTTCTCGTTCGGTCTTTTATCTCTCTCTCTCTCTCTCTCTCTCTCTCTCTCTCTCTCTCTCCCTCTCCCAAATTTTCTTCCTTTGGGACTATTCCAGAATTCCAGTCACGGTAGGAATGTGGAGCGGTTTTGGAATGTTGATCTTATTAGTATTATTATTATATTCGACGTTGGAATGAGCCAAAAGTTGTGCCGCTGGGCCTTGTTGACATTCCCTCCCTTTCCCCTCCCTTCCCTTCCCTTCTCTTCCCTTTTCTTCATACCCCTCCCTTCTTTTCCCTTGTATCCCCATTCCATCACGTTTCCTTTCTCTCCCTTCTCCTATCCTTTCCTTATCTCTCACCCTTCCCTTTTCTTCCCTCTCATTCCTTTCTCTCCCTTTACCTTTCCCTCCCTCCCTCCCTCCCTGACAGACACAGATACAACCAGAGAGAGAGAGAGAGAGAGAGAGAGAGAGAGAGAGAGAGAGAGAGAGAGAGAGATGATAAAAGTTCCAATTGAAAAGGATGATGAGAAGAAACGGTGTTGAGAGTAGGAAGAGGAAGAGCAGGAGGAGGAGGAGAAGATTTAGCGAAATGTAGGAAGGGAGGAAGAGAGGGAAGGAGAGAAAGAGTTGGGAAGCTGCAACAGAAGGATGGAATGTTAAAGGGAGATAATGATGCTGGGAGACCTTGGAGACACTGGGAGGAGACCTTGGAGACACGACATTGGGAGGAGACCTTGGAGAGTGTGTGTGTGTGTGTGTGTTCTTGAGGAGAAATTTAATAATACAGGTTTAAGTTAAGGCGGTGAAGGAGGAACAACGCATCCTGCCTTCATGATGGATTACTGCCACCAGGAGTCCTACCGAGGGGTGTTTACTGAGTAGGATCCTGCGAGAGGGGGTAGAATATGTGGGAGGAAGGGGGGCGGTTTGTGTGGTAGGAGGGGGGAGGGGGTTGTCTGTGGGAGGGAAGGAATGAGGGGGAGGGGATTGTCTGTGGGAGGGAAGGAAGGAGGGGTCGGTGGTCTGTGTAGGAGGGAGGAGGGGGGGGATATGTCGCAGGTGCGTTAAGTATCGCCTACACCTGTCCTTCAAGCAGCTGGTTTATATCCACACACCTGTTGTCACCTGTGTGTAAAATCTGTTACTCTAATGCTGATAATGTCACACATGATAACACACTGAGACACTTGCAGCATGTGTCCCTCACCGTAACACCATAACACATATAAACACAGGGTAATCAGAGTATGTGTCTCCACCATAACAAACTGTAGACCATTTAATAAATTGCATGAAGGTGAGGCGAGGTAGCTGACAGTGGCGCTCACACAACACACCTCTGCCCTACATTCCCCCAAGACTCTTGATGTTGTCACCCCGAGAGAGAGAGAGAGAGAGAGAGAGAGAGAGAGAGAGAGAGAGAGAGAGAGAGAGAGAGAGAGTTGGTTTAGAAGATTAATGCAGAAACAGACACACGGGATGAATGATAAATGAACTAGCGAAAGGTGAGAGGAATAATATGAATAAAACAGAGGAAAGGCAGACAGGTAGACGGGTACACGTTGAGGACAGGTTAGCAAGAAGGACAGGTAGGGACAGGTGGGAGAGTTAGCTTACCTATGATGGACGGGTACACGGGGAGGACAGCTGCCTGCAGTAATGAACAGGTAAGCTAGTTGGTTAGGTACACGGGAGGGACGGTAGTTACTTTACGTCTGTCTGGCTCTCTGTCTCTATTTGTGTCTGTCTGTCTGTCGTTGTAAGTATGAGGAACATTTTGCCAAGTGTGAAAGTCTCCTCTGTACTGTTGATAGATATTAATGAGTTGTTACCATCCCTAATTGTTCATCAAGAGATATGTTTTACGCTGCTACCGCTTCTTCATCATAGTCCTCGTCATCATCATCATTCTTGTCATCATCATCATCATCATCCCCGCACACGACCTCAGACGACTACTCATGCTTTTGTTGTAAACCTTTTTAAAACTTTATTGCTCTAAATATTTTCTTCCTTTTCACGAAACTGAAGTCTGTTGTCAGCTCTCTCAAGTAACATGTTTAAAGTTGTGGCGTATCTTAAGTTAGAGGCTATTGTGGAGGGAGGGAGGGGGGTGAAGGAGGGAAGGGGATGGTGTGGGGTCGCATTGGCCTTTTGCGTATTGTCTTGCACACCATGTTGGAAGTTCCTGGTGGTTGTGGTGGGGTGGTGGTGGTGGTGGTAGGTTGTGGTAGGGGGGATAGTTTTGATGGCATTACGGTTGTGGGGGTGATGGTTGTTTTGTATCATGGTAGGAGGGCGGGTATGATGAGGATGTTGTTGTAATTGTGGTGATTTATGTTCCTGGGGTAGTTGTTGTGGGGGTGATGGTTGTGATGGTAATGAGGGTGAGAGGATAGTCCCACCCTTCCCACACACCCCCTCACACTCACTCTCCCGCACACACACTCACTCTCCCGCACACACACTCACTCCCCCCCCCACACACACACTCCCCCCCCCCCACACACACACACTCACTCACTCCCTCCCCACACACACTCACTCCCTCCCCACACACACACACTCCCCCCCCCCCACACACACACACTCCCCCCCCCCCCACACACACACACTCCCCCCCCCCCCCACACACACACACTCCCCCCCCCACACACACACACACACTCACTCCACCCACACACACACTCACTCCACCCACACACACACTCACTCCACCCACACACACACACACACCCCACACTCACTCACCACCCCCCCCCCCCCTCTCCGTCATCACTAGCCGCTAGGAAGACTGTCATCGGTGACTGTCAGGTGTGTTAAGTATCCTGCCAGTGTGTGTGTGTCCACTCTACGCCTCGGCTCCCTCACTCCTGCCCTCACCCGTCATGTCCTTCCCGTATCCTCCGCCATCCTTGTGTTGATTGGGCCGTAGGAAGCTGTCACTTGGTCATTTGTGGCTTGGTGACTGGCTGGAGGATAGGGGTCTCTGATTGGTTGGGAGATGACAGCCAATGGAAAGGCTTGTTGGTGTTGATCTATGTGTGGGATTGGTCGGTGGGTGACAGTAGCTAATGGCGTCTCATGTATTTGTTTTTGTTGTTGTTTCTCTAAATTAAAATGTTGCAGAATTATACCTGTCAATAACATAGTTTAGGGAAGAGTGATTTGGTGGAGGAAGAGAAGAGAAGAGGGAAGAATAAGAAAAGAGGAGAAAGAGGATAGTGGATGATGGTGGTAGAAAACTAATGAAAAGAGTAAATGGTGAGAGAGAGAGAGAGAGAGAGAGAGAGAGAGAGAGAGAGAGAGAGAGAGAGAGAGAGAGAGAGAGAGTTACCTTTTATTATTTATTATGTATTAATGTAATTTCTTTTCTGTCCTCAGGTACGTGTGTGTGTTGGTCTCCCAGCTGTTGTTGTTGTTGTCGCCGCTGACAGCTAAGTTGATCTTCCCTTCTCTTAGTTCCGGGTCTTGGGGAGGAAGCCTTGTGGCCCTTCTCACTTCACACTGGCCCACCTGATTCTTTTATAGTTTAGCCCACCTACCGTAACCCACCTTGTCCTGTTAACTCGCCGTAACCCACCTTGTAGAGTCATCCCACCCTAGCCCACCTGTAGTGCCAATCCACCATCCTTATAGCGTTAACCCACCTTAGCCCACCTTGTAGAGCAACGCGGGCGTGATAGGAGGAAGTGTTATCACCGGGCGCATCTTCCATCGTCATGCTGGATTAGGGGATTTTGTTATCTACCGTAGCGGGCTTCATCCCCCCTCCTCCCCTCAACCCCCCTCCCCTTGCCCCAACTCCCTCCTCCCCCCTCAATCTCTCCCCCCCCTCAATCCCCTTGTCTAACGGGTTTCGATGCGGCATAAAGGAAGATTACAGGACTCAGAACCCACCGGTAAAGGACATCATTGTGAATCTTTATTTCTATAACGAACTGGGAGACACTGTGCCGCTAGAACGCATGGCACCAGTATGTTAGGCTGCTAGGATGCACTGTAAGACCCTATTGCCGCTAGAACGCATGGCACCAGTATGTTAGGCTGCTAGGATGCACTGTAAGACCCTATTGCCGCTAGAACGCATGGCACCAGTATGTTAGGCTGCTAGGATGCACTGTAAGACCCTATTGCCGCTAGAACGCATGGCACCAGTATGTTAGGCTGCTAGGATGCACTGTCAGACCCTATTGCCGCTAGAATGCACGACTAGGGGGAGGTAGAGGTCGACAAAGTGGAGGTAGGAGGTCGGTAAGGGGAAGGTAGGGGTAAGTGGCACTGGTTGTATCATTAAAATAGTTCACATAAAGGAATATTGTCTTAATGGCGTTGTGGAGCCATCAAGTCAGAGGAGTTTTGAAATCATTGAGAGTTTGTTCATTAAATTATATAATTTTTAACCATTTTTTTTAATTTGTGTTTTATGTAACAAAATAATTATCTGAACACCTCTGTATCTGCTTTAGTATTTCCCCTTCTCACTCGTTTTATTCCTTCCCTGTTTTATTCTCTCCTATTCTCTACCTTATTTTCTTCCCTCCCCTTCTCGCCTGTTGTATTCTCTCTTCATTTCTCCCCTGTTTTATTTTGTCCCTTTCTCCTATTTTATTCAGTATTCCCCTATTTCATCATATTCTCCCAAACACATATGATTTTCTTTTTCTTCCCTTCACCCTGGCCCTTCGTGTCAACAGAGGGCGTGTCTCAGTAGGCAGTGTGTTAAGCTTGCGTGTGAAGGGAGCAGAGCGTCGGGGTTGTGTACCGGAGTTACCATAGTTAACTCAGGGTCGTGTTGCCGTGCTTCCTAAGGCCACCACGCAACCCACAGCAGCTAAACTTTAGGAGGTCTTTTAGTGGGCTGTGTTGCTTTTCTTGTGAGTTTCTTCAGGATTGGGAAACACAGACTAGAAAGAGAGAGAGAGAGGAGGAGGGAAACAGAGACAGGAAAAAAAGAGGGAAGGAAAGAAAAGAGAATTAAGACAGAAGGTGTGGGAAAGAGGGGGTGAAGCAGATGAAGGAGGAAGGAAAAGAGGATTAAGATAGGTGTGGGAAAGAGAGAAGGAAACAGAGACTAAGGAGAAAGAAGGAAGGAAGGAATGAAAAGAGAATTAAGATAGAAGGTGTGGGAAAGAGAGATAACGATGCATAAATAAGGGAGAGGAAGAGATAAACAAGAAGTAGGTACAAGACAAAATAACACATGATAGAAGAAAAAAGATAAATAAATGATAATCAAAAGAGAATGAAGATGTACAAGAAGAACATAAACACAACGATGAAAAGTGACTCGAGAAATCCGGGGAAAAAATCTTACACGAACGCTTCATTGTTATTGTTGACAACCCCAGCGTTCGTGCATGAGTAAATTCAGTGGTGGGGCGAAATAAACCATAAATATATTTTAATTCACTTAAGGAAAAAAAAATTCAATAAAGATATAATTCAAGCGAGGAAGTTATTTAATTTTAATTTATTTTATTATTTTATTTTATGACCAGAAGGACTTTTGTTGTTTCAGAAATACAACTCATCACCGATTTTCTTTTTGTTTTACCCACCTGTGTGTTGAACTGTGACGTCATCTGTTCGTTCAGCTGTAAATATACGAAGGATATTAAGAAAAAAAAAGTTCAATAAGCAGATCGGGAACCTGACAGTGAGCGAAGAAGCAAGAATAAATAAGAACAAGTGTAATAAACACATCATTATAAACAAGAAAAATTTATTAAGCCGATTATTGGACAAACATGGCGGCATTATGCACATTTGTTGTCAGAAGCAAAGCAGCAGATACGTAGAAGTGAAGAGGAGGAAAATATAACGAAAAGTCATATGCATAAAAATAAATAAAAGGAAAAGATAATAAAATGGCAGATACACAAAAATAAATCAAAGAAAAAAAAAGATAACGAAAAGGCAGATACGCAAAAGTAAATAGGACACAATAACAAGAGTCTCATTTTACTATAGCGAGGATATCAACTGAATACTGCTAATTAATCCTACGTAGATGTGGATAGGATAGCAGGTGATAAGGAGGACAGGTGGCAGGACAAAAGGAGAATGAAGGATGGGAGTAAACACAAGGGGTGGACAATAACAAGGAAGGACTAACTAACTGAGAATAAATAAATAATAACTAACAGATGATCAGACGCAGCAGGCAGATGAAGAGGAAGGATGGGGGTAACGAGGTGTGGAGGAGAGGGAGGAGGTAGTGGAGGAAGAGAGGGAGGAGGTAGTGGAGGAAGAGAGGGAGGAGGTAGTGGAAGTGGAGAGGAAAGAAGGGTTGAGATTAAAGTGAGAAGACAAAGAAACCGTGGGCAAGAGAGAGAGAGAGAGAGAGAGAGAGAGAGAGAGAGAGAGAGAGAGAGAGTGTATGTGTGTGTCGGGGTAGGGTCTTCATCAGGGAGGGCGTGTTGGTGTCGAGGAGGTTCCCTGTCTTCATCCCTCACCGTCCTCCCTGCCACCTCCTCATGCATCACCCATTATTGTATCCTCCACGTCTCTCACGCCCCTGCTACTCATTCTTTCTCCTCGTCGGCGCTGGGAAGGAGGAGGAGGATGGTGGTCGTCATTCCCCTCTTTTTTTTTTTCCTCCTGAAGGGGAAGGTCGCCACTCCTTTTTGCCTCCTGAAGGGGGTGTCTAGTTTCCTTTTTTTCTTCTGGTGTTCTGCTTGTCGTTGTTCTGTCTCCTCGTGTATTTTCAATTCGTCTTCACACACACACACACACACTAACCTAATACAAAACTTGGTCGTGTTTACAGCATTAGTTTATTCCCAGTTGGATAATTTCCTCCTCTGCACTTAACCCATCTCTACCTTCCTTCTCCTACTTTCCGTTTCCTCCCTCCGTCTCTACTTTCCGTTTCCTCCTTCCGTCTCCTCCTTCCATCTCTACTTTCCGTTTCCTCCTTCCGTCTCTACTTTCCGTTTCCTCCGTCCGTCTCCTTCCGTCTCTACTTTCCGTTTCCTCCTCCCCGTATACAGGGGACATTTAGAGGGTAAGTGTAGTCCGTCGGTTCTTGGTGTTTGTTTGTCTACTCATGGGGGGGATTTTCTTAGGCTGTGGGGTAGGACAGAGGGTTGTGGGTTACCTCCTCCTCCCCCCCCCCCCCATCTCCCTACACCTATTTTGTCACCTTTTCCTCCTCATCCACCTATTTCTTCTTCTTCTCCCTTACCCATTTCTTCCTCTCATCCTCCTTCCCTTCCTCCTCCTAGTTAATCGTGCAGGTCTTCCTTGGACATCTCTCATCCATCATCTGGTTGGCTTATTTATTTATTTATATTTTTTGCTTCATAGATAATATCTTATCCATTGTCTCAGTGTGTGTGTGTGTGTGTGTGTAAACTCCTCTCTGGAAATGGTCAGGAGGGAGACAGTCTCTTGTTTACTGTGTGTGTTTGAAGTGGTTGGCGCCCCGAGTGTTAATCCTGGTTATGCCCCACACACACACACACACAGGGGGGGGGGGGGGGGAGACTGGATATCTTCGTCAGGCGAGTCTCTGAGTCTTAATACTTAAAGTACTAGTTCCGGTTTATATCTCGGAGGTGGCGGAGCAGGGATGGTGTAGGGAAGTAGTGAAGGAGGAACTGAAGAGGGGAAGGAGTGAGGGGAGGCGTACAGGTAGGAGAGATGGAGAGGGGTGTATAAGAGAAGGAATGGAGGGAGGGATGGTGTATCAGAGAAAAGGGGGGGATATTGAGGAACGAGAGAGTGAGAAAGGGAAGGAAGGAAGGGAAAGAAAGGGGGAGGGATAGAGGAAGGTAAGGAAGAAAGGAAGGAGGGGAGTAGAAGGAGGGAGGGAAGGAGTTGGGAGTGATAGAGGAGGGGAAGGCAGGAAGGGATAGAGGAGGGGAAGGAATGAGGAAGGAAGGGAAGAAGGAAGTTTGATCACTGGGTCTGACTGGATTAGAAAGTCTCCATATTGACACTCGCCTCAGAGGCCCGTCCGTCCTCCACCACTCACCTGTCTTTATTGTGGACGGACGGGAGTACATTTCCTTGTCGCTGACCTGAGTGACGGCTGGCTCAGTGGTGGCAGCCTCTCCTAGAAGATTGGTGTTTACAGGTTCGACCCTTAGATGGGCTTCATACTTCAGGAAGACTCGCATCGCTTCCTTTCTGAGACGTGTGATGGACAGGTGACGCTGGGAGACAGTGGACTGACGGTGACCCAGGAGACAGTAGTAGACAGTCAGGTGAAAAGATGACAAAAAGTAGACAGTTAATTAAAAATCTATCCAAACAGTAGACTACTTCCTGTAATGTTATGAGGTTAGTCGAGTATGCCAACACCTGGCAGTGTTATTTGTGTGTGTGTAGCAGGGGCGGGGCGGTGCGGGGCGGGCGGGGCGGGGGAGAGGGAGGAGTCATCATGTAGGGGACAGCAGGGGTGGGGCGGGGCGGTGGAGGTGGAGAGTCATCATGTAGGAGACAGCAGGAGCGGGGCGGGGCGGTGGAGAGGGAGGAGTCATCATGTAGGGGACAGCAGGAGTGGGGCAGGGAGGTGGAGAGTCATCATGTAGGAGACAGCAGGGGCGGGGTGGGGTGGGGCGGGGAGAGAGAGGTCTTGGCAGGAGGAGAAGAGGCGGCGTGAAACTGTGGCCGGGGGCGTCCTTCTTGACTGACGACTCTTTAAGCAGGAGTCCTGACGTGGGTGCTGGAGGGCGGCGGGAGAGTGATGACTGAGGCGTCCTCCACAATGCCGCTGCGTGTTGGTCGTATCCTTCACTGTCCAGACCTGCTGCTGCCTAGGGACGCCTCCTGCCAACGGCTGGAAGTCCTCTTGCTGCTGCTGCTGCTCTTCCGCATCTTCCTTCACCACCACCTCTTCCTCTCTCCTCCTCCTCTCTTCGCCACCTCCTCCTCCCGCCGCCACTAGTACTTGCTGAAGGTGATGAAGATGGTGGTCCCGTTAATTACACACTCTACCTGCCTTTATCTCTGCTGTTGAGGGACTGACCCTGAGTGCTGTGTGTTATGTTGTGGGTCGTGGATTGTGAGTCGTCGGGTTGTGAGTCGTGGGATGTGAGTCGTGTGTTGTGGGTTGAGAGTCATGTGTTGTAGCGGAGGTGACTTGTCTTGGCTGCTTGTGAAGGAATTTGTGTTACTTGGCATTAATTATTTAGTGACCCTTTACTCCCATAAACATAATATTAACGTCACTTTTACATAACATTTCTTAAGACTAAAATTTTAACCTATTTAAACCCCCTAATATAATCCCCTTAACCAGACCAAAGGGTAATACAACCCCATTAACCAGACCAAAGGGTAATACAACCCCCTTAACCAGACCAAAGGGTAATACAACCCCATTAACCAGCCCAAAGGGTAATACAACCCCCTTAACCAGACCAAATGACCACAAGTTATGTCTTAGAATTAAACTCTTTGAGAAAAAAATGGAAAGAGGACCACTGAGACGAAATTCAATTATATGTAATGTAGTGAAGATTAACACCTTCCCTCTCGTGTGTGTTATGATGCTGACGGAGTTGGGAGGAGGAGGAAATCACGGTTGAGGGGCGGGCTAACCTCTGTAATTTTCAGATAATTTGGGGGAGGTGAAAGTGTAGAGGGAGGGAAGGAGGGAGGGGGAAGTCCTATGATTTTTGTATTATTATTATCCCTAGCTATGGTGGGAGGAAGGGAAGGAAGGAGAGAGGAAAGAGAGGGGACAATCCTAGGAGAGAGGTGGCCCAAGTGACGATGGGAGGAGGTAGGGGGGAGGCTGCGGTAGAATGATTAAGAAAGTAGATTAATCCTGTTTAATAAATGACCCGAGGAGGTGACCTAAGAATGACCTGAGAATGATACAGACGACGTAAGAATGACCGAGCAAGATTATCGCCGCACTATAAACTGGAATTAGTAACTCAGTCCTGGAAGTCGGCGAGAAGCTTATGTTAGTCGGGGATAAAGTCGGGTTAGCTTGGGGTGATGGGTCGGGTGGTGGTGTGGGCTTCTGGAAACTTTATTAGCTTGGGGGAAGGTGGTAGGATCATTGAGAGAGGGTGGGGGGAGGTGGGAGCATTGAGAGAGGGGGACGAGGTAGGAGCATTGAGAGGGGGGGAAGGTATAGCTCTTGAGCCTTAAAGAAATATGCCGTAGTAATAGTAGTAGGGGAAGGGGGGGGGGGTGGCGGGGGTCAGGAAGAGTAGGAGGCCAAGGAAGAGGAATAAGAGGAGGAGGAAGAAGAAGAGGAGTAGGTGGCCGAGGAAGAGAAGAAGAGGAGGAGGAGGAGGCCGAGTAAGAGGAATAAGAGGGGGAGGAGTGGGCTGAAAGTAATATCTCGTTTGAACAAAGTTAATAAGAGGCGCTTCAGTGAGAGACATTACAGGTGAGAAATGGTTATCGTATTGTTGGTTAAGAATGAGACAGGTGTGGTGGAAGGGGTGTAGCTGGCTGGTGTAGTGGAGGGGGTGTAGGGGGTGTGTATCAAGCTGGCTTAGTGGAGGGGGTGTATCTAGCTGGGGTAGTGGGGTGTAGGTAGGGTAGAGTGTAGTGGGGTGTAGGTGGGGTACAGGCTGTTATAAACTGGAATCAACATTACATACAGACACACGCGGTGGTACTAACTCACTATGTCTCCCCTCCCTGTGTTCAGTGGCGGGGCATAATAGTACTGTGGTCATGCATGGAGAGGTACACAGAAAATTAAGTCTGTTTGTTTGGAACACTGAAGGAGAGACCTGAGAAAATGACCTCAGGTGGAATTTATTTATTGTGTCTAACATGTTATTGTTTGTTTGTTTGTTTGTTTGTTTGTTTTGGTCAGTGAATAACATGAGTTTTGTTTGTTGTTGTGATTATGATTTTTTGGTGTTGTGTTGTGTTGTATGTGAGCTGGTCTTGTAATGTTGCAGCGAATCATGTTGTGTTGTTTGTCAGGTGTTGTTTTAGTGTTGTTCGTCAGGTGTTGTTGTGTTGTACCAAACGAGTGTAGTAGTGTTGATGATCGGTGAGCGTTACAGGTACACAGGTCTGGTACATCATACACCTGGTAACCTCAACCACTCACAGGTAAACACTCCTAAGGCCATCACTCTACACATTCCTCAGGCTCTTCACATCCCCCCTTCCCCTCTTTTCCCCCTCCCCCCCTCCCCCTCTTTTCCCCCCTCCCCCCTTCAAAAAAATACGAGCCATTATCATAACACAATATCAGTGACGGGAAATGTTTTATGGAAATTTAACTGATAAATTTAATATATTCGTCGCCATTCACCTGTTAATAAAAAAAAAATCACAGGTAAGAGAGCCTGGCCACGCCTCAACACCGGCCGCACGTTTTTCCCAGAAATATTCCATCAATTAATTATTCGCCATATTTAAAACTCGTCGACCTCATTACCGCCAGCCAGCCAGCCAGCGAGGGGCAACACAGTGTCAAGCTCATGATTCTTCCCGTAAGGTGGAACTGTTTGTGTTGATCCAATCATTCTGTCTACCTTATTGATGGGGTGGACGGTCAGAAAGGTGGCCTGAGAGACGCTGTTTCCGGGGAGGAGGATGTGAGGTTGTGTATCGCCTGTTAGGAATGGGGAGAGGCGGGGGGGGGGGGGGGTGTTAGGCCAGCTCACATCACCCTCTCTACCTCCTCAGCACGCCCCTAGTGAAGAAATGTCTCTCAGATTTGTTTCTCATCGTCAGTATTTTAATGTTCACTTTTTTCCTCTTTGTTACGTCTGCCTTTTATATCAACCGTAAATTAAGACAAGAAGAGGAAGACTGTTTTAGACAAGGTGGTGTTGACTCGGATGTGACCTGACTCTCTCTGACTCACTGTGACTCTTAACTGATAAAGGTCACCTCCTGGACTGACTCCCTCTGACTCTCTTGACAGGGAAACATTGGCCTCGGGTTACCTGTCAGGTGACTTCCATTACCGTCAGGGGTTATGGACGGGATGAGTCAGTATATTGGTGAGATTTTAATACCACGGCAGATTAAGTTTCCATTAAATATTGAACGTGGGGGAGGTGAGTGGCCCTAGAACTTTGTGAGTCAGTGCGCGCGCTCTCTCTCTCTCTCTCTCTCTCTCTCTCTCTCTCTCTCTCTCTCTCTCTCTCTCTCTCTCTCTCACCTCTAATTCTCCTTCCTTCCTTCCTTCCTTCCTTCCTTCCTTCCTTTCTTTCTCTCATTCAGTCGTGTAGCTGTTAATATGTCCCTCCTCTCATTCACCTGAGCTGACCTCGCCATTCTCCTCACCTGCCCCTCATTCTGGCCTCTTTGTGGACAGATGAGCCAGTGATTACAGGTGCGGCGGTAGACCAGGTAACGGGACCCCAACTAACTTTTGTCCCCTCGCTAAATATAATTTATATCCGGTGAGGCGCCATAATGTGTGCCCTTAATGGTGCTTGTCCAGGGTATGGTCGTGTGTTCTCAGCCACCTCCCTCAGTGTTGGGGAAGCCACATCACGCTAGACCACACCATACTAGACCACATCACACTAGACCACACCACACTAGACCACACCATACTATACCACACCATACTAGACCACACCACACTAGTCTCTCTCTCCTCCTTTTCATTTCTTCTCACTGTTTCTTTTGTCATTCCGTCTCTCTCGTCTCTTCCTATTTCTTGGCTTTATCCTCTTTCTTTAATCACATTTTTATTAACTTCCTCACTTCAGGTGTTTGGTCAGGTGTTGCCTTGCTTCACTAGTTGCTTCCCTGTTGGAGGTTCACCTTGTTCCTCACCTCTTCTCACCTTCGTCAGGTAAACACCATCTTCCTCGAATTCCTTTTGACTCGTCTATTAATTCAGCTTTTAAAAGTTTTCTCCCTTCGCGTGTTTCCAGGTATTTCTTCCTCCCCCTATTGGCCTTACCCCGAGGCTGTCTCAGAGATGTGTTGTGTAGCTGTAGTACAGACGGAGGAAGGCCCTGGCAAGAGAAGGTGGCGTGGTGAGGCAGGCGGGGGTGACGTGGGGCGGGTGGTGAGGCAGGCGAGGTCAGCATCGTAAAGTGTTGTGTATGGGTCAGCGTGGCGAGGAGCCTCCCTGGCCTAATCGTAACCACTCCATTAAATCCTGTAACGTCTGTGGTGCCCAGGCCGTGGCCCACACCCTAAGGCTGTGGCCCGCACCCTAAGGCTGTGGCCCACACTATAAGGCTGTGGCCCGCACTATAAGGCAGTGGCCCTCACCCTAAGGCTGGGACCCGCACCCTAAGGCTGTGACCCTCACCCTAAGGCCGTGGCCCTCACCCTAAGGCTGGGGCCCGCACCCCAAGGCTGTGGCCCGCACTATAAGGCCGTGGCCCTCACCCTGAGGCTGGGGCCCGCACCCTAAGGCTGGGGCCCGCACCCTAAGGCTGGGACCCGCACCATAAACACAGCTCTGGCACGAATACTGAACAACGCCTGGCGTTCTCCATCACCCTGACCATGACATGCTTTAGAAAGCTTCGCCAGACGAATGTTCTCCAATCTTCTGTCGGCATTGACGCTCGTTTATGGTTGGAGTCGCAGCCCCGCACAATAAAAACAGCGCCAGCACGAACAATAAACAGCGCCTGGCGTTCTCTTTCACCCGCAGTGCCTCGCTTTAGGGAGCTACAGTACCTCAACGATCACTCGACACATTTTTGTCCAGAGTGACGCTTTGTGTGCGTGTGTCTCTCTGTCTGTCTCTCGTGGCTGTGTTACCTTGTGGAGGTCCTCCTTGTTATACACAGGTGTCCTCCCGCCTCACACGTCTTTATCCTCCACCTCCACTGTCCCCTGTAACTGACTGAATCCATAATGTAAGTCATAACTCCGTCCCAAGTACACACACACACACACACACACACACACACACACACACATATATATATATATATATACACACACACACACACACACACACACACACACAGTCCGACATGAGAGGATAGATATTTAAACATGGGTGCTGCCGTGTTTGCTGTGGCATGAATTGCAATAAAGACAAGACCTGAGGCGGACAGGATCTGCTCCTCCTCTCGTGAGCTAAAACAATACTGACAGCATCCCAGGACCCCCAGGACCCCTCAGGACCCTCAAGGGCTCCCCAGGACTCCCCAAGACTTCCCAGAACCCTCCAGGACTCCCCAGGACCCCTCAGAACCCCCCAGGACCCTCCAAGACCCCCGCCTCCTCCTCCTCAACATTTCAATGCAGGACCAGGAGCGGTAGTGTACTGTGTTGTGTTGTGCAGTACAAGACTCTGAATTACTGTTCATTATTGAGTTTAATTGTGACTTGTAATTACTGTTATGACTTTATACAAGTTACCTTTAGTACTGACATGTTGCTGATGGTTAAATGGCTTTATAATTGATGTTATTTAGTCCATTATGAAGATCTGTGTTGAGAATTTGTTGTGGTCAGTGGGGGGTGAGGAGGAGGAGGTAACCGAGGTGCTCAAGGAGGGAAAAGAGAAGTTAGGAGCAGACAAGATCTGTACTGTGGGAGGAGAGGAGGAAGGGACGGGTACTGTGGGAGGAGGAGGAGGAGGAGGAGGAGACGCGAACTGCTGGGGAAGAGGTCGGGGCAGTAGTGAGAGACGGGGGTAAGGTTAGTGATGGCTCTACTGTGTTATATTAGCCAATGGTTTGTCTTCACTGTGTCAGGCTGGGACAAGTGAGTTGACTTAGTAACCTGGTCTGACTTGGCTTAGTGGCTTGACTTATGTTGTGCATGATGACTCGCTGACTCTACCAACGTCTTGTTCACATGTACACACTGTTTTATGTACACTTATATTGTACATTTATATTGTACATTGTTTTATGTACACGGTTTTATGTACACGGTTTTATGTACACAGTTTTATGTACACGGTTTTATGTACACGGTTTTATGTACACTGTTTTATGTATACTGAGTCTTATGTAAACCAGTAAACTTGGGACTCCAGTGACCAGGATGGGCAGCAGGAAGAAGGTACAGTTCAGCTGAAGGATTAAAGGATATTCGATACTGTAGGAGTGTAGGACCTCTGCTCCCTCTTGGCGGGACTAGGAGGATATCTGCTGAACCTGACCACCTCTTCTTGCTCCTCTCCTGGTGGGCTTGAAGGACATCGTCAGGACCTCCACTCCCTCCTGAAGGATATCGTCAGGACCTCCACTCCCTCCTGAAGGATATCGTCAAGACCTCCTCTCCCTCCTGACGGGCATATAGACGATGGAGTGATGCGGCATCTTGTTTTGTTGCACTCTCCGATGGCTGCAGCAATAAGCGCAACAATAGACGAAATGATGCTGCACTGCTAAACGAGGCCGCTGTTGCCTCAGTCTACTAGAATCTACCCCGCGCTGGTCACCCCTCCAGTTGTATCGTCCCGGCTGGTGCTCTTCCCACCTGTAGTCGTCGTCTGTATCAATATAATACACCGCTATGGGATGTATATAAGCATATAAACGTTAGAGTATCCGCTAACGGGTATAAACAAACAGATAAACGGGTTAGGGCGCCGTTAGTGTCTTCCAGATTGTCCCAGAAGGGTTGGAACGGCTGGTGACGGTGTTGGAACCTCAGGGAGGCGGGGAGGCATTGTCCAGCGAGGGTCCCGATGCTATCGCTACCTTTGCTTTATATAAGATTGATGTCTACCAAATGACTTGGACTACCTGCAAAAAATATGAAGTTGTGAAACTGTGTGTGGGGACCAGGCTGACGTGTGTGGGGACCAGGCTGACGTGTGTGGGACAGCTGACGTGTGTGGGGACCAGGCTGACGTGTGTGGGGACCAGGCTGACGTGTGTGGGGACCAGGCTGACGTGTGTGGGGACCAGGCTGACGTGTGTGGGGACCAGGCTGACGTGTGTGGGGACCAGGCTGACGTGTGTGGGGACCAGGCTGACGTGTGTGGGGACCAGGCTGACGTGTGTGGGGACCAGGCTGACGTGTGTGGGGACCAGGCTGACGTGTGTGGGGACCAGGCTGATGTGTGTGCTGCTATGGTGGCTGACGTTTACTGCTGGCTGATGTTTACTGGTGGCTGACATCTGCTGCTGGGTGATGTGCTGCTGGCTGACGCCTGTTGGTGGCTGGCGTGTGGTGCTGGCTGATATACTGTATGCTGCCATGGTGGCTGAAATTTGCTGATGGTGGCTGACATTTCCTCCAATAATAGCTGACATTGCTTGGTGGGTCACCTCGACATCCTCAAACATTCGTATGTTAATTTCTCCTCCCGTAACTATGTATGTGTGTGGGGCAGTAGTTAAGGCAGGTGTCGGGGCCGTCACTTTACTCCACCATATATGTATCGTGGCTCAACCTGTACCTGTGCTGGCTCTTGCTCTTCTCTTTGTTGTCATACGTCGCAAATTATAACTTACGGTGAATTTTTGATAATTTTTATATTCGTTTGTTAGTCTCACGTCGCAAAAATTTAACTTAGGATGATTTTCTGAGAATCTGTGTGTACGTGTGTCGGTCGTATGCGTCCTGGTTTATCTCCGTTTATTCCCGGTTTTTATTGCTCCCTGATTTTGATTTATAGTCGGTTTAGGATTAGCTTATTGTCACTCGTGTCCTGAAGGCTTGTTGACGCTTCATCAGCTGACTCCAGACGGGGGGGGGAGTGAATTCCTTTTTTTCGTCTTGCACCTTCGTTCGTTCTCTCTCTCTCTCTCTCTCTCTCTCTCTCTCTCTCTCTCTCTCTCTCTCTCTCATTATTCTGTTAATTATTTTTCATATTCTTTGTTGTTCTTTTATTTTCATTTGTTTAATGCTGACAAGGAGAGAGAGAGAGAGGCGGTGAGAACAGGATAAAAAGAAGAGGAACAAGATAGATAGAGTAGGAAGAAAAAAAATAAAGAAGAACACTTGAAAAAGGATAGAGAAAGGGAAGAGAGAGAGAGAGAGAGAGAGAGAGAGATGGAAGAGAGGAGAGAGGGAAGAGCGCCGGCGTGAGGTCGAGGCAAGAGGAGAGGAGAGGTGAGTGACCTTGTGGAGGGATGGGGAGGGGGAGGGACAGAGAGAGAGGTGAGAGAGAGTGGGAGGGAGAGAGATAGGTGAGGGATAGAGTAACACACAGAGGGAGGGAGGAAAAGAAGGAGTGGGGAGAGTGACACAGGGTAGTGGGAGGGACGGAGAGGTGAGGGAGAAAGGAAAGGAGGGAGAGAGTTACACAGGAAGAGGTTAGACTGAGGGAGTGGAGTGAGGGCAGGAGGGGCAATAGTAAAGTCATTAGGGGCAGTAGTTGGGGGGAGGGGGGTAAGGGGCAAGGAATATTTAGCAACCATTAATAAACATATATCGTGAGCCAGCTATATAAATCTACACACACACACACACACACACACACACACGCACGCACACACACACAGCTCTACATCATAATCATCCTTAGCATAAAAAAAAAACACCGGAATTATTGATCACTTAACTATAAAACATCACCACCAAGATACACACACACACAGACACACACACACACACACACACACACACACACAGAGGCCATGCCGAGGGGTAATTAGCATAGGTCATAACTCTTACTAATATGAATTCGTTGTCACATAAATAGAAGCATCTGTCAGCCCCGAAAATCGCTGCCAACTATTACACCAACGCGTTTAGTATTCTGGCGAGGCATTTAATTTGGTTATGGAGTTCGAAGCAATGATTTAACGAGCGCCATCTAGCTAGCTACCCAGTCAGCCAGCCAGCTACCCTCCACCCCCTCCCACAACACTATTCTCGGAGCCGTAAGTAATATGATCACCTCTTAACTATAGATAAAGCAACCTGTGTCCATCATCTACAGTCTCAGGGCAGTATGGGTGACATTTTAGCCGTTCTTAATGTCCCCTTAACTTGTTGTGACCCGCTAAAGGCGTCGTCTGGTGGATGATATTGAGGAAGACTTTAACCTGAGATCCTTGAAGAACTGAAGCCTGTATAACCTTCCCTGACAGTGTTAGTAACCCACCTGGCCCACGCTCCACCAACCCACCCTCCACCTGGCCCACCCTCCACCAACCCTTTCCCACCAGCACCGGGTGTGTGGTGACGATGACTGCAGTGCTTCACGTCTCCCACACGTAAACACAGGAGACGGAGGGACGGACGGAGGGACAGACGGAGGGACGGACGGAGGGATAGACGGAGGGACAGACGGAGGGATAGACGGAGGGACAGACACACAGACGGAGGGACAGAATATCATGTTTGGTGATGTTTTTTTTTCTTTATTTTAACCTGAGGAATAAACATGGCGAGAGAGATGAGACTACTTGTCATAGCTGTTGTCCCTGGCCTGGGGGAGGGGGGAGCAGGATGGTCTTAAGCTGATGAAGGTTATATGACACAGAAGACACACCCCGTAGCCAGGTGTAGCTGGTCTAGGGTGTAGCTGGTCCAGGGTGTAGCTCAGGGTGTTACTGGTCCAGGGTGTAGCTCAGGGTGATACTGATCCAGGGTGTGTCTGGTCCAGGGTGTAGCTCAGGGTGTTACTGGTCCTGGGTGTAGCTCAGGGTGTTACTGGTCTAGGGTGTAGCTCAGGGTGTTACTGATCCTGGGTGTAGCTCAGGGTGTTACTGGTCCTGGGTGTAGCTCAGGGTGTTACTGGTCCTGGGTGTAGCTCAGGGTGTTACTGGTCCAGGGTGTAGCTCAGGGTGTTACTGATCCTGGGTGTAGCTCAGGGTGTTACTGGTCCAGGGTGTAGCTCAGGGTGTTACTGGTCCAGGGTGTAGCTCAGGGTGTTACTGGTCCAGGGTGTAGCTCAGGGTGTTACTGGTCCAGGGTGTAGCTCAGGGTGTTACTGATCCTGGGTGTAGCTCAGGGTGTTACTGGTCCAGGGTGTAGCTCAGGGTGTTACTGATCCTGGGTGTAGCTCAGGGTGTAGCTGGTCCAGGGTGTAGCTCAGGGTGTTACTGGTCCTGGGTGTAGCTCAGGGTGTTACTGATCCTGGGTGTAGCTCAGGGTGTTACTGGTCCATGGTGTAGCTCAGGGTGTTACTGGTCCAGGGTGTAGCTCAGGGTGTTACTGGTCCAGGGTGTAGCTCAGGGTGATACTGATCCAGGGTGTGTCTGGGCCAGGGTGTAGCTCAGGGTGTTACTGGTCCAGGGTGTAGCTCAGGGTGTTACTGGTCTAGGGTGTAGCTCAGGGTGTTACTGGTCTAGGGTGTAGCTCAGGGTGTTACTGGTCCAGGGTGTAGCTCAGAGTGTTACTGGTCCAGGGTGTAGCTCAGAGTGTTACTGGTCTAGGGTGTAGCTCAGGGTGTTACTGGTCCTGGGTGTAGCTCAGGGTGTTACTGGTCCAGGGTGTAGCTCAGGGTGTTACTGGTCTAGGGTGTAGCTCAGGGTGTTACTGGTCCAGGGTGTAGCTCAGGGTGTTACTGGTCCAGGGTGTAGCTCAGGGTGTTACTGGTCTAGGGTGTAGCTCAGGGTGTTACTGGTCCAGGGTGTAGCTCAGGGTGTTACTGGTCCTGGGTGTAGCTCAGGGTGTTACTGGTCCAGGGTGTAGCTCAGGGTGTTACTGGTCTAGGGTGTAGCTCAGGGTGTTACTGGTCCAGGGTGTAGCTCAGGGTGTTACTGATCCTGGGTGTAGCTCAGGGTGTTACTGGTCCAGGGTGTAGCTCAGGGTGTTACTGATCCTGGGTGTAGCTCAGGGTGTAGCTGGTCCAGGGTGTAGCTCAGGGTGTTACTGGTCCTGGGTGTAGCTCAGGGTGTTACTGGTCCAGGGTGTAGCTCAGGGTGTTACTGATCCTGGGTGTAGCTCAGGGTGTAGCTGGTCCAGGGTGTAGCTCAGGGTGTAGCTCAGGGTGTAGCTGGTCCTGGGTGTAGCTCAGGGTGTTACTGGTCCTGGGTGTAGCTGGTCCAGTACGGGGTATAGGTGAGCTCAGACAGAGAGACGGCTGCCTGACCTCTTCATCGTCAATAGTTGTCATCTTTATCAACTGTTACGATACTTTAGTTCTTTTTTCTCTCCCTCCTTGAAGGTCATAAGACGCCCACCACAGAGAGGCAGCAGCGTTATATCAAGATTAGTAACGGCTTAAGCTTCATTTATATACAGTGTAGAGGGGAGACTCACCAGGTGTGACGACCATCAGGAGTGACGTCACCGATATGAGAAACGAGTTTACATGTAGTATCCTGGAGGCTCAGTGACTATACCTTAATAATTATGGCCTCTTGGTAATTTAAAACGTATAGGCATTAAAAACTACTGGCTAACTATTCATTATTTATTACCTGTAACGTAATTTTAGTACTAATTTTACACCTGGTTCTTGTACTTTTGTGTTCTTTTTATAAATATTTACAAGAGAAACTAAACGACCGAACTTGGTAAAGAACCCGAACTCGAGACGTTATTAACATACGAGTCTACCCTGTCGTCATAGAGGCTCATTGGCTAGGTACTACAAATTTCGCGGTCTTGTTAACCCTTTTGGTAATATACTAGTATTTACACCTGCCTTTTATGCGCCTTTACTTATCTCATTCATAAATAAGGAAAAAACATTCACCAGCACCTAAATCCTCCCCTCAGAGAACGTACAGGCTGATGATGCACAAGATTATAGCCGATGTGTTGATGGAGGTCGTGTGATATCGGTGTACTTCAGAGGAGAAAAATAAAAGAGCATCGACAAGCGCACGAGGTTGTAGTGTTGGCGAGTGTTTCCGACCCAGCGAACACGACTGTGAATTACTGATAATTAGTTTGATCCCAAAGCAGGTGTAAGGGGGATAGTGGATAGGGAGTAAGGGGGATAGTTGTAGTGGATATGGGTAAGGGGAATAGTGGATAGGGGGTCAGTTGGATTCCTATCACCATCCCCTCCACAGTGAACCCCCCTCCTTTTCCCTCATCTTTCCTCTTCCATCCTACCACAGTAATCTTTCTCCTTTCCTCCCTCCCTCCCCCTCTCAGTCCCACATCTTTAGTGATTATAAATTTTCGCCAGATCTCAACGTCACGAGATGAGAGATGGAGAGAGGGAGGGCAAGGTGAGAGAGAAATTGGAGAGAAGAATGATGGAAGGGGTCGAAGGGAAAGGAGGATGAAGGAAGGTGGAAGGGCGAGGAGAAATGAATGGAGGAAAGGGAGAATGAAAAGGGTGTTAAGTAGAAAGGAAGGGGTGAAGGGAGAGAGAAAGGGCGGGTGAGGGAGGAAAGATTTAAACATGACCTATTCCTGTCAGTCACTCAACAGGGTCATGGCTCCTCTACAAGACGACCCTGTGAAAAACACTTAAGGTCGTCCGCATTACTCTTGGACGACCCCTCTGTGCTGTAAAAAAACCCCTCATAGTCGTACTCATCGCCACCCCCTGAAACCCCCGTAAAATGGTCGTCTTTGCCACTTGAACGACCTCTACGCCTTTGTTGTCGTTCTTCTTGATTAAACGACCAGCAGAAACCTATGTATTATTGTCCACGTCACACTTAGACGACCCCCCCCCCCCATAAAGCCAGACGAAGACTATGGTCGTTTTTATCATACCTAAACGACCCACAGTGCCCCCTAAAAGACCTTTATAGTCGTTTTTATCCTCCACCTCTTCCTCCTCCTCCTCCTACTCTAAATTCTCACTCTTTCTCCTCCTCCTGCTCTTCTTCACCCCCCTCCCACCTCCCTCTCCTCCTCCTCTTTTTTCTCTTTGTTTTCCACCCTTTTCTCCTCCTTTTCTTCCTCCTCCTCCTCTTCTTCTTCTTCCTCCCCCTCTTCTTCTTCCTCCCCCTCTTCTTCCTCTCCTCCTCCTCCTCCTCCTGCTGCAGTTGATTGATGTCAGTCTCACTATAATGGACGAGAGACTTTGTGTAGGTTGTGTGTATTCATTATTTTTTTGACAGCTCTTTCATATTCCACCTTCCGTTAAACTGTCTTCCGTGGCCACTGTTGTTGTGGTGAATACTGTTAACGCGCTGCCTGTTGTGTCTTTACCTGTTAACGGGAGGGTATAGGTACTCTTAATATATTTAGTATTCTTGACTATCTCACTACTACCATCACCACCCTCACCAAGCATCATACCACCATCACCACTACCCCACCACCCTCATCACCACCCTACCTCATCACCAACACCTCTCACTCCCACATCCTCACAACTCATCCTGTCGCCTCCTGCTCTTGGGAATTATTTAACGTAATTAATGACTGTGAAATATGTAAACTCGGGACTTGGTTATAAATTACATAACAAGGCTACCGATGAGGCTCTTCAGGTGGGGGGGGGGGGGAGATAATAATGTGTTATACGGATCTTGGAGTGAATTATGCACCAGCGGAGGGAATCAATGACGGCTGTGCTGTTTGGGGGCTGTCCTGAGTTATGCTGTGTGGGGGGCTGTTATATATCTCTCAACTGGGGGAGTGTTTGCTGCTGTTACTCTGCTGTACTCGAATTTATTATCTGTTAGTCACTTAAAGGAGAGTCTGTTATCTGGGAATCTATTAACCTAACCTAACCTAACTTAACTTAACCTAACAGACGTATACACCCTTGTCGACTTCAACTCTGTTATGGCGAGGGTGAGGGAGGAAGGGGGGGGGGGGAGTTGGACCAATCACAGAGTCAGATCCACCCGGTAAATTAACCAATCAGGGTACGTCTTGGACTTTTATGTTGTCGATCCTTCTTCGTGTTTATGGGTGACGAGCTCAGCTGATCCATGTCAACACGATTTGCACATCTATGTTGACTCTCCATCCAAAACAGAAAATAGCAAATAGTGAATCGCCGAGACTTGAAGATAAATGAAAAGAGAAACACGAAAACAAAGAGAGAATAGGAGGACAATGCGGGGCTTAATAACCAGCCAGCACTGCCTGTAGGGGAGAAGTTGAAGCTCTATGTTATTGTGGGGAGCAACATGTAGCAGTGGGGAGGAAAACATTACCCTGGGACTCTCTCTCTCGGGAGGTGAGGTAGAAGGCCCAGTAGCCGGACAAAGCCTTGGGAGAGTGTCTAGGTGTGCATGAGCGGACACATGGTAAATATGGCCGCCATTACAGGACCCGGCCAGAAATTAGACACGTTTATCAGAGCGCTGGACCCGCCGACCCCCTGTGGCTAGCTGTTGCCCCGACCCTACCTGCTGCCCCCGACCCTACCTGCTGCCCCCGACCCTACCTGCTGTCCCCGACCCTACCTGCTGCCCACATCCAAGTTATCGTACACCCACAACACCTGACCCAGCCCCCAGCAGGCGTCATCCCAGCACTCTCGAGGTCCATTTAGTGCATAGTAGCTCCTGAGGATGGGGGGTCCTAGCAGGTCACTGGTCCTAGCAGGTCATTGGTCCTAGCATGTCACAGGTTCTTAGCAGGTCACAGGTCCTCGCAGGTCACAGGTTCTTAGCAGGTCACAGGTCCAGCAGGTCTCAGGTCATTTTATCGTATGATCTGTAAGGTAGGAGTTATCACGGGGGACGGAGAGAAAGATGGGAGGGGAGGGAAGGAGAGAGGGATGGGGGGAAGGTGAGAGGGGAGGGAGGGAGAGGGATGGGAGGGAAGGTGAGAGGGGAGGGAGGGAGAGGGATGGGAGGGAAGGTGAGAGAGAGGGGGGGCACTGACCTGTAGTGCTTAAGCCCTTAGTATCGGCCAGGTCGCTTCCGGGATGGGTGGGGGTGAAGTAGGGGAGGGGGGGTAGGGAAGACGTGTAAAAGGGCGATGGTCCTCTCTCATTCCTCCTCTTCCTCTCTCTTCTTTTTATTCATTTTTCTTTTGTTCCTCTTTCATTCCTCCTCCACAATCCTCCTCTTCTCCTTCCTCCCTTCTCCCCAGTACGATTCCATTCCCCTTCTTCCCCTTCCATATTCTCCTTCCTTCCTATCCTCCTTTCCTTCATGTCCTCTCTTCCTTCTCTTCTCCTCCTCTTCGTCCTCTCCTCTCCCCATTGTCCTTTTCTCACTCCTCTTTCCCTTCTCCCTCCTAACCCTTTCTTCTTCTTCCTCCTCCCCCCCCTCTCACCCCTCCTCCTCCCCCCAGCTATTGTCACCGTAATATTAGCAGAGGGGGAAACTTGTCCAGATATTGGAGGTTGTTATAACAAGGCCGGATTACACCCCGGCTTAACTAGCATCCTCCTTCCAATTTATTATTATTAGTACGAAATGGCGGGGGAAAAGATGGCCCTGTTTTTCCCCACGTTTTCCTCTCGCCCTGAATTCTGTTTGTTTTTTTTCTTTTAGGGTGTAGTCTCTCTCTCTCTCTCTCTCTCTCTCTCTCTCTCTCTCTCTCTCTCTCTCTCTCTCTCTCAACTCCTTTCCTAAGTGACTCTTCGGGATCTTTTTTCTGTTTGTTTTTATTTTGTTTTGTTTTTGTATTTTAGTGTGGTGAGTTTTTTTTTATTATTATTATTTGTTCGTTTATTTCTTCGTTTTTTTTTTTTTTAATTTTTAGATATTTATTTTTTTATTCCTCTGTTTATTCTCATTTTAACTTATTTTTATTCGTGATTTTTATTTCTTGTTTTTTATTCATTATTTCTATGTGATCTGTATTTTATTATTTGTTTATTTATTTATTTTTTATTACACGTCGACGTAATAAAACGGAACAAAGTGAACAACATTTATGGACCAAATATGACTACAGGGATTTATAACCGATGAAAAATTGATTAAACTTATTTTTTGGTGGGGGAGAGGACGGAAGGGGGGGGGGGAGGGGAGAGGGGAGGGGAGGGGATAGAGAAGTAAGGACGAGAGGGGAGGGGATAGAGAGACAAATAACAGGATTCTCTAAGCGGTGGTAAATCCGACCTTAGGGATTTAGAACCCTTCTCTCTCCCCTCTCCTCCCCCTTCCCTCAACCTCTCTCTCTCTCTCCTTCTTCCCTTCCTCCTCCCTCCATCACCCTTCCTCCTCCCCCCCCTCCCTCCCCTCCCCCCTCTCCCTCCACTCCCTCAGAATATAGAAATAATAATATCCTCCAAATATTGACTCCAGCCATCATCAGCTCCAGGTATGCCATAAACAATTACAGGTCAGGATTATAAAGGTGTTGTAATATGAGGTAATACTGACCACGCTGGGTGATTAAAGCTTGGAGTCGGGTGTCATGTGGCGGGTGTCGGGTGTCATGTGACTGGTGTCGTGTGGCGTCACGGGTGTCATCAAGAGTGTTTTTTCTGCCGCCTCTTGTCATATGCTAGGTGTCAGGTGTTATCTGTTATATTGGCCATCAAGTGTCATGTACCGAGGGATGTGTCTTATCGTATCTTATTCAATCCTATCATCTTTATTATTAACCTTTACTCTCTCTCTCTCTCTCTCTCTCTCTCTCTCTCTCTCTCTCTCTCTCTCTCTCAAAAGATGTACTGTAGTCTTAACAGTTGTATGAATGTTAAGTCAACTATAATAGTGAATGTTTAGTGGTGAATGTAATGTATGTCCACACGCACACACTCACGCACACGCACACACACACACACACACACACACACACACACACACACACTTAAAAGGATAATCTGGTCCAGAAGTTGACTTAAGGGCTTATTGATGTTTAAGGAAAGGGTAACGCAGGGGAGAGAAAGGGGAAGGGGAATAAAGGGAATAAAGGAAAGAAGGGGAAAACGATATAGTGAGGTAGTTATTATAGAGAGAAAGGGGAAAGAATGGGTAGGAGGAGGAAAAGGGAAAGGAAAGGGGAATAGCTAAGGGGAAGATAAGAAAGGAGAAATAAAAAAGGGATAAAAGAAGAGAAGAGAGGGAGAAGGTGAGAAGATAAAACAAAAAGGTAGGAAAATGAGGAAGAAATACGAGTGTTCATTATTCTATCTTCATTACTTTATATTAATACAAAAGAAGCAATTTTCTCTAGTTAGTTTTTAATTGACGGAAAAACAACCATCATAAACCGGAAGAATGAAATAAACTGGAATAAATTACTTCATAAACCTTAATAATAAAATAAACTTATAAATTACCGCGTATGTTGAGGGCTCGTGTGCAGAGGTGGTGGGTGGGGGGGGAGGTCACTTAAATTACCGCGTATGTTGAGGGCTCGTGTGCAGAGGTGGTGGGTGGGGGGGGAGGTCACTTAAATTACCGCGTATGTTGAGGGCTCGTGTGCAGAGGTGGTGGGTGGGGGGGGAGGTCACTTAAATTACCGCGTATGTTGAGGGCTCGTGTGCAGAGGTGGGGAGGGGGGAGGTCACTTAAATTACCGCGTATGTTGAGGGCTCGTGTGCAGAGGTGGTGGGGGGGAGGTCACTTAAATTACCGCGTATGTTGAGGGCTCGTGTGCAGAGGTGGGGAGGGGTCACTGGACTCTCTATATGCAGTTTACAGGTATTTTTCAGCGTGTCGGTCCCGGATAACGAAGGTCTTCACGCTTACTTGGGTAGAACATAAGACTAACAACCTCCAGATGTTCACTTTAACACACTCACCTTCTCTCCAAGTGTTGAACATGTGAACTAATTTAATATATCCATCATTTGTGTGTGTTTTTTTTTAAATCTTCTGTGCCTCTTTTCTTTCTTTATCTCCTCTCTCTCTCCCTCCCATCATCTACCATGTTATTTCCTCTCCCGTTTCTCATGGCCTTCCTCTTATTTTCTCCTTTGCCATCTCTCTCTCTCTCTCTCCCTCCTCCTCCTTTCAGTCTCTTCTTCTCCCCATATCTTCCTCTTCCTCCCCCTCCATATAGCCGTAGCGCTCCGTGAAATCAGGCGTAGTCACCCCTCCTCCTCCTCCTGGGCCTCTGCCTGGTAGGTCGAGGATGAAGTTCTGGTAACACTTGAGACTTCCTGTCGAGGACTAACGTCTCTCCTGTCACCCTCCCCGTCTTTTTACCTCTTCCGTCAATCTCCTTTTACGTGACCCTCTTCTCTCCCTTTCTTCTCTCTTCCTCTACCATCTCTCACTTTCGCTAATGCTCCCTTCCCTTTTCTCCCTTTCACTACTACACCTCTCCCTTTTCTCTCCCTTTTCCTCTCCTTCTCACTTCTCTCCTCCTAACATCACCTTCTTATATCATCTCTTTCTTCTTCTCCTCCACCTCTTCTTCATCTTAACAGCCATTAACCATCTTCTAGGTAATTAACCTTGTCTAGACCAATCACAGGTTACTGCACCATACTGTTTTACTGCTGCTGTGGAACCTTTTAACCCGAGTGAACCTTTTGGAACGGAGTGGAACTTTGTGAACAGGTGATCTTTTTTGAACTGGTTGAACTCTTTGTATAGATGGAACTTTGTTTTGAATAGATAACCAGAGCAGAGCAGCCTCACCCACAGAGAGAGAGAGAGAGAGAGAGAGAGAGAGAGAGAGTCATTACATTAGTCTCCCCATTGTCCTGTTCCCTCCCTCCCTCCCTCCCTCCCTCCCTCCCTCCTCTACCTTACCCTCCGTCCCAATCTCTGTCCGTCCGTCCACTACAACTCACCCACCACCATTTCCGCCTTCCTTCCCTTCTGTCCCTTTGCTACCTTCTTCCTCCCGTCTCTCTCTCTCTTCCTCCTTTTCCAATTCTCCCCTCTTTATCTTTCTCCCCTCCCCTTCCCCCCACTCCCCCTCTCCCCTCTAGTCTCCCCAGCAGGTGGGGGTGTAAGCGTTGTCCAGTTGGCCATCATCCCGGGGAGTCATTTATCGCTTTCCAATAACACGGTGACAGCCAGCCCTCCCTCACCACCAGTATTACGCCCACGTCTTCCTCTACACCCACGCCTTCCACACCCCACGCGTGTCTACGGGGTGAGGGGCGTGTCTACTTGGTGAGGGGCGTGTCTACTTGGTGAGGGTCGTGTCTACGGGGTGAGGGGCGTGCCTACGGGGTGAGGGGCGTGCCTACAGGATGAGGGGCGTGTCTACAAGATGAGAGGCGTTTCTGCAGGGTGATGGGCCGGGCCAACAACTGGTAGGACCTGGTGGTGACATCCTGACGAAGTTGAGGTCTCTGAGGGTCCTTGGCTGAGGGCTCTAGATTAAGAGCTGGTGGATAAGGGATAAGCTCTCCAAACTGCCCTTACAACCTCCCCCAGTCCCTGAATAATCTGTTTACCTTCTCTTGATATTACCTGTAAAATAAACAAATAAACAAAACCAAACCAAGAAATGTGTTAATATTGGTGATAGACTTAAGGTGTATCGTGTCACCTTAGAGAACTGTCGACTAATGACTGTTGCCCCCCCCCCCCCCCAGTGATGAGTACTGGTGTTGTTTATGTCATCTTCACTTCTCTCTCTCTCTCTCTCTCTCTCTCTCTCTCTCTCTCTCTCTCTCTCTCTCTCTCTCTCTCTCCCCCCGGTATGGTGTTATGGATTCTCCCGGTTCAGCAGCAGCGTCACCTACCGGGCGTTGATTGATTAAGGCTTTCACACCTGTGGCATAGAATTAATTAACCCCTTCAGCCAGGTGACATACGCTATACGTCAGGTGTTCACGTGGCCCTCATCTCCCGAGGTGGTGGTAGGAGACCTTGTGAGAGTGGTTGAAGTAGGTCGTTGTGGAGATGGTGGTAGCTGGTGATGGTGGTTGGTGGTGATGGTGGTAGGTGGTGATGGTGGTAGGTGGTGATGGTGGTAGGTGAGGATGGTGGTAGCTAGTGATGGTGGTAGGTGGTGATGGTGGTAGGTGAGGATGGTGGTAGCTGGTGATAATCCCATGTGGTGTTAGTGTGTGTGTGGACGGGAGCATACACCCCCTCCCCTTCTCTCCCCTGCCTCCTCCTTATCCCTCCCTGCCGCCCCCCCACCTCCTGCCGCCCCCTCCTCCTCTCGTGTTGTGGGGGGAGGGGAGACAGAGGGGAGAGATTCTTCCCCTCCTCCCCGGAACCATTATAAGAACAAGTGACTATTTCCACCATTATCCTCGTCGTCTGGAAGCTGGGGAGGTCTCTCTCTCTCGTCCCCTTTATTTACTTTATTTCTTCCATGTTCTTTTGTTTTATTTCTTTACTCTTTCTCCGTTTCTTTTTTTTCTCTTTCCCTTCTCTCTCCCCCTTCTCCACTTACAGTCTTTTTAACTTTTTTCTTTCTTTCTTCCGTCCTCTTCTTTTCCTCTCTCCCTCCCACCCTTCCTTCTTCTCATCTCTCCTCCATTCCCCCCTCCCCTCCTCTCCCCCCCTCCCCTCCTCTCCCCCCCTCCCCTCCTCTCCCCCCTCCCCCCTCCTCCCCCCCCCCACAACCACCAACAAACATGGTCACGTGTTGAGAGGTTCACAGTGCTGCCGCCAGAGGTACAATAATACTGATATTTACAACACTGGCCTGAATAATAATACGAGGAACCACCCACCCATCACCACCCACCCAACCCACCCCACCAACCCACCCACCCAACCCACCCACCCTACACCACCCACCATAAGGGTTTGAGTAGGTAAGGTTTTGTTGTGTATTATGGCCACTTAGGTACTTGATCAAGGTCACACACACACACACACACACACACACACAGATAAGGAGAGAGAGAGAGAGAGATCAACACACACAACCTCCCAGGACAAAAATTTGGGCCCCGAGACTGAGCTGGGATTTGTGAAGAGGGGAGGAGGGGAGGACAAGAGGAAGAAGAAGAAGAAGAAGGGGAAACAGGACACGAGTAAGGCAGAAAGAAGGACAAAAGAGGAAGATTGGGGCAAGATGGAGGGGAAGAGGAGGAAGATTGGGGCCAGAGAAAGAGGGAAGAGGATAACAAGGGAAAGACGAAGATGTGTATAAGAGAACTAGAAAGAGGGAAGAGAACATAGGAGAGGTGTAGGAGGATGAAAAGAGAGAGAGATAGATTAACGTAAGGTTGTCTAAGCGTATGGACTCACGAACAGTTGACGTTTATTGTTTTAGTAACTTTTTTTCGCAGCTTGTGATTGGCAGATGGTGATTTTTGACGCGATGTAATTGGCTGTTGGTTTATAACGGTGGATTGGTTGATGTATTTTGGCGCATTGTAATTGGCTAGTGGTTTAGAATGGTGCGTTTCGGCGCATTTTAATTGGTTATTAAGACGTATGTGTTTTTTTATGTTGTGATATTGTGTAAGGATTATTTTTTCACGACTTTGATTGGTTTATGTCTGTCTGTCTGTCTGTCTGTCTGTCGTAAGAGGAAAAACATAGTGAGGAAATTAGGTTGGGTTAGGTTAGGCATGTGAGGTAAGCGTGTGAGGAAGACGTGTGAGGGAAGGCGTGTGGGGGAGGGAGGCGTGTGAGGAAGACGTGTGAGGGAAGGCGTGTGGGGGAGGGAGGCGTGTGAGGAAGACGTGTGAGGGAAGGCGTGTGGGGGAGGGAGGCGTGTAAGGAAGACGTGTGAGGGAAGGCGTGTGGGGGAGGGAGGCGTGTGAGGGACCGAGGCGTGTGGGGTAGGGAGGCGTGTGAGGGACGGCGTGTGGGGGAGGGAGGCGTGTGAGGAAGACATGTGAGGGAGGGAGGCGTGTGAGGGACCGAAGCGTGTGAGGGGCCGAGGCGTGTGGGGTAGGGAGGCGTGTGAATGGGTAGACAGTGTTTGGTAGGTAAACAAGGTGGCTGTGTGTGTTGGAGTTTCTCTATATGGTGAAGGAACCTGCGTGTCTCTCTCTCTCTCTCTCTCTCTCTCTCTCTCTCTCTCTCTCTCTCTCTCTCTCTCTCTCTCTCTCTCCCTCCCTTAGTATTGATATCAGGTTAATATAGCTAAGATAACGGCTCCTTAATGTTGATAACAGGTAAGATGGTTAAGATAACATAGCGAGTAACAGTATCTCAAGTGGACGGTGAGGGGAGCTCCTTGTTGACTAGAGAGAGGGAGGGAGGGAGGGAGAAAGGGAGGGAAGGAGGGAGGGAGGGAAGAGGGAAGCGTATAAATGAGTGAGGGAGAGGAGGAGAGATGAGAGTGTATGAATGAGTGACGGTGTGTGAGAGTGAGGGCCAGGCACTCATGTAAGGGGGTTATTATATATTAAGTGTGAGTGGCATGTGAATGGTAACTCCTGACTGTGAGAACTGTTGATAGTATGGTGCTTGTGTGGTGACTGATGGTGAGGGAGAGTCTAGCTGAGTGACGGATGGTGAGGGAGAGACCAGCTGAGTGACAGATAGTGAGGGAGGAGTACGAATCACCCATCCACACAGTACCCACCCCCCTGGGGTCACATCAGGGGAGTTCTACTGGGGTCACATCTGGGGGTACTGGGGGGTTCTACTGGGGTTACATCAGGGGGGTTCTACTGGGGCCACATCTGGGGGTACTGGGGGTTCTACTGGGGCCACATCTGGGGGTACTGGGGGTTCTACTAGGGTCACATCAGGGGGTTCTACTAGGGTCACATCAGGGGGTTCTACTGGGGCCACATCTGGGGGTACTGGGGGTTCTACTGGGGTCACATCAGGGGGGTTCTACGGGGGTCACATCAGGGGGGTTCTACTGGGGTCACATCTGGGGGTTTAGAGTGAAATGGCCCCCGTTTTATGGGGTGGTGCCGAGGGCCGCTCTCTGGGGACTCGTCAAGTGGCGTCGAAATAATTTTTGGGGGGTTGACAGTCCTCCTCCTCCTCCTCCTCCTCTTCCTTTCCTCTTCCTCCTCATATTAAGAGGATGGGGCAGTTGGAGTGTGAGAGGACGATGAGAAGCTTGTGTAACAGGGATCTTCTTCTCCTCTTCGTCTTGTCTTCCTTCTCTTCCTCCTCCTCCTCTTCTTACTTTTCTTCTTCCTCTTTCTCTTCCTCCTTGTACTTCCTCCCCCCTTTCCAATCCTTACCTCCCCCGTCTCCTCCTCCCCCTCCCCTCCCGACTTCCCTCTTCCCCTCCTCAACCTCCACCCCATCCAGGAGAAAATTTCCTTTCGAATCAAAATATCATCTTAAATCATACCTGTCTCCTTTCTTCACTCCTAAACGATATCCCACTTTGGAGGAGTAACGACGTCACCCATCCCGACTGGGGCGAATCCTGGCGCTGGTCTATAAGGAAAGTGGATTCATTCAGGGGATATTTTCGTTAGTTTCTTTTGATCAGAGAGAGAGAGAGAGAGAGAGAGAGAGAGAGAGAGAGAGAGAGAGAGATCCCACCAATATCTCTCTCCCAGTTCAACTTCTAATGATCTGTTACAGTGTTCGTCTCGTGTCATCTCCTCTCCGTTTCAGGGGTCGATGGCTGCTGCTACTGTTTCTGCTCCCTACGTCAGTGTTTCTGCTCCTTACGTCAGTGTTTCTGCTCCCTACGTCAGTGTTTCTGCTCCCTACGTCAGTGTTTCTGCTCTCTGCTGCTGTTCCTTCACCTAGACTAAGTTTATGTTTATCTTCTGGAGAGTTATAGATGCCTCTGGGGTTTTACACAGACTCTGGCCTGTGTTGTTGTTGTTTTGGATGTTATTGTTGCTCCTCCTCTCTTCTCCTCCGTGTTCCTCCTCTCCTCCGTGTTCCTCCTCTCCTCTCCGTCAATTCCTGGTCCTCTCCTCGACCTTTTTCTCCCCCTCATCACACTTTTCTCATCTCCTTCCTTCGGTCTTCCTTTTCCTTCATCTTTCCTCTTTTTAGCTTTTGACCAATGCCTCTCTTCCTCCTGATCACCGACTGGCCACCCCTGACCACCACCTGTCCCCCCTGACTACCACCTGGCCACGCCTGACCACCACCTACCCTCCCCTAACCATCCTACCCTCTCCTGACCACCACCTGGCCCACTTGTCCCCGTGTGTGAGCTGACCACTAACTAGCCACAACTGACTGCAGGGTAAGATCACGTCGATACCAGATGGCTTCCTAGCTGATGGCCCTCTTACGGGGAGGAGGAGGAGGAGATGGTGGCAGGGGAGAGGGACGTCTGAGAAGAAAAGGTGGAAGAGGAAGAGAGGGATGACGTCTAGGAAGAGGAGGAAGTAGAATAAGAAGAAGAGAGCCACTGATGATGGTGTTGGAGGAGGAGGAGGAAGACTTAGGGAGGAAGAGAGGGAGGAAGAGAGAAACACGGGGCCAGGGAGCCTCTAATGAGCAGATTGTAGGTGATAGTGAGTGGCTACTGTGAGGCGGGTGGCCCAAGGTTCGACCCTGATGGGGTTCTTATCTGGTTCACTCTCACATCCTCTTCCTTCCCTCCTTCCTTCTTTCCTTCATTATCTCCGTCATTCCTTCTTTTTCTCTTCATTATTTTGTCCTTCCTTCCTTCCTTCCTTCCTTCCTTCCCTCCCTCCCTCCCTCCCTCCCTCCCTATAAATCCCTTTCCCTCTCCTCTTCCATTCTATACCTCCCCCATCCTTATCTTACACCCCTCCCATCTTCTCCCCTGAACCATCAATCACCCACCCCACCTCCCCTCCCCTCCCCTCCCCTCCCCACATATACATACCTCGGTAATGAACAGTGTATGGCGTCATTTCTTTCATGACCTTGTGACCCGCTTGGTGACCCGCTTGGTAACCCACCTTGTGACCCGCCGCTCAGTATAGTGTCGGCTTACGTAACAGGTAAAGCGCGTCACTGGGAATCAAAATCCTTGCTTATGTGACGTATTGTGACTGGTCCTCGTTCAATACCGTAGTGCTGCTTTAGGTTAGGTTATAGGTTAGGTTATAGGTTAGGTTAGGTTAGAGTTTTGTGTTTAATACGTGGAAGGGGATTAGTGGTGGTGAGCAATAACCAATCAGCGCTCTTCATGGCCACATACCGGGTGGATTCTGCCAGTTCGCGTCCCAGTTCACCCTAGCAGCGGGGTCACCCAGGCGGCCATTCTGGGACCGTGTCTGTTTATGATTTATGGCCATGATGGTGGAGATACTACTCTCAATAATGTCAAGAGACGATGTTAAATGACCAGGTAGTGGTTGTCCATCATCTGATAGTGTGTGATTTATGTGTAATTGGTGTGAATGGTGATTATTTGTGGTTGTTATTGACCGTGACTGGTGTTGGTAACTGGGCGGGGTGGTGTGGCAGTGAGTGGTTGCTGTGCATGGTAATGACTGGTAGAAATGTGTTCTTGGTGGTCGTGTGAGTGTTAAGTCATTGTTTGGAGATAACAGGGCCAACGGTACGGTTGATGAATGGTAGTGGAGAGAGGAGTGGATGGTAGTGGAGGAGTGGGTGGGTGGTAGTGGAGGAGTGGGTGGGTGGTAGTGGAGAGAGGAGTGGATGGTAGTGGAGGAGGGAGTGGATGGTAGTGGAGGAGGGAGTGGATGGTAGTGGAGGGAGGAGTGGATGGTAGTAGATGGTGGCTGAGTGTAGGGTAGATCACACCGGGGTAGGATCAATGGGGAAGGGGGGCACTGTTGGGGAGGGGAGATGGGGATAGGAGGCTGGGGGGAAGGGAGGGAGGGAGGACATGGGGAAGAGTAAAGCTTAGAGGAGAGATGGAGACTGGATGGGTGGGGAGGAAAGGCCTGAGGAGAAATGGGGATTGGAGATTGGAAAAGAGAAAAAAATGAGGATTGTGGGGAGTTGTGATTGGGTGAGAGAAGAGATGGGAAGAAATAGGTAGGGCTGTTGGGGAAAGGGAGAGGAGGAGGATGGGGAGAGTAAAAGAGGAGGTGTAGGATGCTGACGAGGAGAAGGACCTAGTGGAGGAGGAGGTGGAGGACGACCTCATGCAGGGTGCAGGAGGGGGAGGACGACCTGATGGAGGACCTGGTGGAGGGTGCAGGAGGGGGAGGAGGACCTGGTGGAGGGTGCAGGAGGGTGGCGTCCTTGAGCGGGTGTCACCAAGTGGTAAACAAGGATGAGGTGGGTGACCTTGCCGGGTGACCACTGACTGCCCCCTCCCCTCCTCCTTGTTGGCCGAGACATCCAATAACAATAACAACAATAATGAATAATATTTAAGAGGAAGATGAGGAGGACGAGGAAGAGGAGTCAGAGGAAGAGGAGTCAGAGGAAGAGGAGTCAGAGGAAGAGGAGTCAGAGGAAGGGGTAGTGATCACAGATAGACAGTCGCCATAGGTACATGTGCTATAGGCTCCCTGACACAGCTATAGACAACAGGATCAAAACTCTCAAATAATTTATTCAAGCGACGTCAGCCATTACCAAGTGACGTCAGCCATTACCAAGTGACGTCAGCCATTACCAAGTGACGTCATCCATTACCAAGTGACGTCTGCCATTACCAAGTGACGTCAGCCATTACCAAGTGACGTCTGCCATTACCAAGTGACGTCATCCATTACCAAGTGACGTCTGCCATTACCAAGTGACGTCAGCCATTACAAAGTGACGTCAGCCATTACCAAGTGACGTCAGCCATTACCAAGTGACGTCAGCCATTACCAAGTGACCTCAGCCATTACCAAGTGACGTCGGCCATTACCAAGTGACGTCAGCCATTACCAAGTGACGTCATCCATTACCAAGTGACGTCTGCCATTACCAAGTGACGTCAGCCATTACAAAGTGACGTCAGCCATTACCAAGTGACGTCAGCCATTACCAAGTGACGTCAGCCATTACCAAGTGACGTCAGCCATTATCAAGTGACGTGTTTATTTTAAGAGTGACGGTACGTGGTGGATGAGTGGTTATTGTGCTTTAGTCTGGTTCATGGTGCATTGGGTCGGTGATGCTGTCAGATAGTGAAGAAAGATGTTGTGTGTTATCTGGAGCGGGTGTGGCCGACGAAGGCTAGTTTACCCGGCGGTCAGGTAGAATAAGATTATATTGTGTGTACAAGTTCTTACCAGTCAACGAGATGCTGGCTTATCGTCCCCTGCTATCTGTCCCTCCCTCCATCCCCTCCACAACTTCCTTCCCTCCCTCCACAACCTGCCTGACTCTCTCCCTCCACAACCTCCTTCCCTTCCTCCACAACCTGCCTGACTCCCTCCCTCCACATCCTGTTTCCCTTCCTTCCTCCACAAACTGTCTCCCTTCCTCCTTCCCTCCCTCCCTCCCTCCCTCCCTCCACACCACCTGCTTGCATCTCACCGACAGCAGATAATATATTTACTTACCGTCGAGTCTCAGGTGTAGTTGGACGCCATATTAAGCCGCCATCTTGGTATTATAAACGTAGCCGACCTTCATTGTCTTCGTCTGTGCTCTCATGTCTTCAGTCACCGGAGAGAGAGGCTTACCTGAGAGAACCATTATGATCCAGGTGTTGTCTCATCAGTGTCAGGTAGCGTGGGAGGGAGAGAGGAGAGGGAGGAGGAAAACTGACTTGTGTGTCGAGTTTTCATAAGTTAATGTCGTGTGTCAGCTGGTAGTCTCTGGGTCCTGGTCGCTGCTTGTGTCTGTTGCCACGACCTCAAAGGCATTCAGAATCTCACACAATCCTCCCACAGTTGGAGTTGAGGAGAGAGACACATATGGTGGGGGGGAGCGTGGGGAAGAAGCAGCAGTTGGGGGTCGGTAGGGGACACATCTTCCCCACGAGAGTGACAGCCTCCCTGCGACAGTGACAGCTGGGGTGATTATCGGCTACCAAACAGCAAGAGTAAACAAAGGAGAGAACTTTAAATATTTACCTTGGGGGGGGGGGGGGACCCGTGTGTGTGTGTCACAATTCAATAAAATAAAAATAAAAATACAACAGTTTGTTGAAACAGAAAATTGCCGACATAGATTTTAACATTAACCTTACACACACACACACACACACACACACACACACACAGTTACCAGAACCAGAACGTGTAATAAACTTGAATTGACTGTAAATAAATCAACTCTGTACCTTGACTAATTAGATTATTTTTCTTTTCCTTACAGGTATGTTGTGGTCGACCTCCCCACCCCCCTCTACCAGGTGTTGCAGGCAGTAATGGTATTGTCAACCTTACCTGTTCTTAATTAACCTGTAGTACTTGTGTTTTATCAATTACATATTTTTATTTTGGTATAATTAATGATTTAAGGTATTTGAATTGTTTTATTTGTATTGGTTTTCATGTAAGTAAGTGTGTGTGTGTGTGTGTGTGTGTGTGTGTGTGTGTGTCTGTGTGTGTGTGTGGTTTAATTAGTCAAGTTTTACCGTATGTAGGTGTGTACACAGTGTGGGAACTCGGGTGGAATTGTAGACTGCTTAGTTAGATCAGTGTAAAATATTGTATAATGTAGGAGTCTGTTTTATACCATTATGGATTATTTGATAAGAATGGTGATGGTGATATGAACAATGTGAATTGTTTCTTTAATCTCTCTCTCTCTCTCTCTGTCTCTCTCTCTCTCTCTCTCTCTCTCTCTGTCTCTCTCTCTCTCTCTCTCTCTCTCTCTCTCTCTGTTAACTCGTACTGTTTCCTCCCCCTCACCTTGCCTCTCCCTTCCTATATCTCCCTTTCTCTCCAAATATTTTTCCTCCCCTCTTCCCCCATCCTATCTTCACTTCACATCCTCGCTCCCTACCTTCACTCCCTATCCCCCCCCCCTCCCATCCTCCTAAACCTCCCACTCCATCTTCACCCCTCCCTACCATCCTCCCCTCCCTATCTCCCCATCCTCCCCAATCGAGGCCTCAAGCACCCCCTCCCCTAATAAACACCAGGAAGAAACCATCATGAACTGGACGTATCTTCCTAACAACCAGTGACCCATTGCCTTTTGAAACACGGGAAAGGTCGATGGTGGAGATAGTGTCGGGGGGGGGGGGGTGAGGGATGGGTGAGGGAGGGAGGGATGGGTACAGGGTAGGTCATTACATACCCACTCATTAGATTCATCCTTAGTTCGCATCCCCTTTCTATGACGTCACGCCCAATCACCATCTCGCCCCCTACTGTGACGTCATACCCTCGTGTTATGGCCGTCTTCCGGTCTTTTCTTCCTCTCGTGAGTTTTATTGTGCCCCGCGTATAGTGTTCACGTCATTGTATTCAAGGTTAGGTTAAGTCATCATACTCAAGGGATTAAATCATTGTACATCGAATACGAAGCTCGGGCTGTCTTGTGGCGGCTGCGGCGGTGGCGGCTTTTGGAGGCGGAGGTGGCGTAGGCGGCTTTTGGAGGCGGCGGTGGCGGAGGCAGCTTTTGGCGGCATGGTGTCCGTGTCTGTGTCTTATCAGTGTCCATCATGTTTACTATCCCTCACCAGGTCCTGCCGGGGAGGAGGGGAGGAGGGGGAGGGGGATAGGAGGAGGAGGAGGGGGAGAGGAGGAGGAGGAGTTGGAAGGAGGAGGAGTTGGAAGGAGGAGGGGGAAGGTAGGAGGGGGAGGGGCGACGCTCGGGCTTACATGCACATCCCGATGATTCCCTTGACACGAGACATACTGAGGCGAGATAGTCGATAGTCAGCAGGAATTATTTAAAGGAGGGAAGGAGGGAGAGGGTGAAGGAGAGAGAGAGAGGAAGGGAATGAAGGAGGGAGGGAATAAAGGAGAGAGAATGGTGTGGTAAAGGAAGTGACAGAGGTAGGGAATAAGAGGTGAGAGAGGAAAGGAGAAGAAGGAGAATGAGTGGTGAAGTGAGGGAGGGAGGGGATTAAGGACACTGGAGGAGGGATGTTCACTATCGTACTCTCCTAAAAAACCTGGACGATAATAAATAATCTCCCCTAAATATAGATGCGTTAAAAGTATTAATAAAGGGGTAACTCTTGAAGAAAATACTGAAGAGGTTAACTGACATATATTGAAGGGAGTAACGCGCATGTTAAGAGGCTGTGTTTTGCCAACTAGCTCCCCCCTCCCATCCCCCTCCTCTCCCCCCTCCCCCTCCTCTCCCCTCCCCTCTCCCTCCTCCTCTCCCCCTTCCCCCCATCTGATTACTCCAGGATGACATTTTCGATTTAAATAAAAACTTACGAGGTCGTAAATATTCGTAAATGGGGACGTGCGAGATGCAGATCTTCGCCCTCAATATTTTGCCGGACATAATAAACACGAGATTACACGGGCGGTATACTCAACCCCGCTAGCCAGAACACTCAACCCCGCTAGCCAGAACACGCCTCTCACACCTCCGAGACCTGGTCCGGGTGACGAGAAGAACACCACTTTCTTTTGATAGAACTTACAGAAGAATGTTACCCGCTTGTCTTAAAGGGGAAAAAAAGATGATCCATGTTAAAGAAGTTGTTTTACAAGTCTCTCACACGGTAGGGAGGTCTTAAATCATCTTTTGGAGGAGGAGGAGGGGGGGGGGGGGAGAGGAGGGGATGAAGGGTGTGTTAGTGGAAATGTTTTTTGGGGTAAAGGTTTACAGTATAATGTAGAGATGTTTGTGTCGTCATCCTGAGAGCTGTGCTGGGACACCTCTTGTAGGGGGGACTGGCGTGCTGATCTTGCTCCTTCCTCTTCCTTCCCCCTCTTCCTCCTCCTCTCATGCTGTTGCTGTTCCATCATCATTTCATCTCCACCTCTCACTCCCTGTCTCCCCCTTCCACTCCATCTCACCTTCCCTCTCACTCCCCTCCCACTCCCTCTTATTTTCCCTTTCCCACTCCCACACACTCTCACACCATCCCTCTCACACTTCCACCCCCTCCCTCCTATTTCCCCTTCCCTCACACTCCTACACCTCCCTCTCACACTCCTACACCCTCCCTCTCACACTCCTACACCCTCCCTCTCACACTCCCACTCCCTCCCTCTCACACTCCCACTCCCTCCCACTCCCTCACATGCCGGTACTGGCTGCTGCCCCTCTCTCACACACACAGGTTTAATTACTGGTGAAATGAAGAAGACCTGCGTATGTGAGTGGCCTTCACGTGATGGATGTACGGTCTCCCTCCCTCCCTCCCTCCCTCCCTCCCTCCTCTCCCCCTCCCTCCCTCCTCTTCCCCTCCTCCCTCTCCCCCTCCCTCCCTCTCACCCTCAATCCAACTTCACTCTGCACTGTTTGATCCAAGTTTCGCCAACTTTGAACTTCATTTTTTCCGGTGGAGTATAGTGAGCACCCTCCCTCCCTCTCTCTCTCTCCCTCTCTCTCTAACTCCCACCCACCGATCAGAGCGGGCGGGACGGGAAGGAAATGTAGAAGAGAAAGGAAAAAGACTTTGTGTGTGTGTGTGTGTGTGTGTGATAATAATAATAATAATAATAATAATAATAATAATAATAATAATTATAATAATAATAATTAACGGTTTATTGAAAGAGCATGGCAGCCAGAAGGCTGAAAATATACAGTTACATAATTGGGGAATGGGTTTCTTGATTTACAAATAATATACAAGTAACATAAGTGATACAAATATGATATATAATAACTAGGTGGGGAGAAGGTCATACTACAGGGCATTTCAACATAGTGACAGTGCAAACGGTAAGATTGGCTGGGAGGGAATACACTGGTTGATTACGAGTTGTTGATAATTTTTACAATGGTTGGGACTGGGCTGTTATTATAGCGGTCAGCACGTGCTCGTATGGGCTGGATGCGGTTGTGGTGTCGAACAGCAATTCTCGGGCGAGGGATCTTGGGTGGTAGTAGGAGCCGGTGTCGAGGATGGTGCAGAAGCTTCTCACCAAATTTGCAGATGAGGTCGTGGTGATGGTCAGTGAGAGTCGAAAGGGTCAGTGTGTTGAGCGCTTCTTGATATGTGGAGTAGGAAGGGGAGAGAATAATCTTGCATGCTCTCTTTTGCACTTTTTCTTGGTGTTTACGTTGTTCGGCATTTAGGGAGGAAGACCAGGCAGGGGAGGCATAGGTTGAGCTTGGGAAGTATGAATGGTGAGTAAACACTGAGGAGCTCGGGTGCAGGAACTCCGAGGGACTTGAGTGTGTGTCCACCGAACAAAAATTCTTATATATTATTGTTTCTTTCCTATTTTCCCAGAGCATATCCCCCCTCTCCCCCCGGGCTTACGTGGGGAGTGAAGGAGGGAGAGAAGGAGTAAGGGAAGGAGTTAAGGAAGGAGGGAGAGCGTCAGTGAGTGAGTGGAAGAAGGAAGGGGGGAAGCAGGGAAGAAGGGCAGTAGGGAGTTAGAGAAGGAGTGAAGGAGGAAGGGAAGCAGGGAGGGAGGGGGGTATGCAAATGTTACTCCCTTCATACTCTTGAACTCTATCTTCTGTTTACCAAAGGGGGGAGAGAGAGAGAGAGAGAGAGAGAGAGAGAGAGAGAGAGTACCAGTTATCAACAACGAGGAAACGTTACAAGACTAACCAACACCAAGGACTCTCTCTCTCTCTCTCTCACCTACTGGAGGAAGACTAACAGACCACAAGGAGCCAAAGTGGAGGAGAGGAGGAGGAGAAGAAGAAGAAGAAGAAGAAGAAGAGGAAGAAGAAGAAGAGGAAGAAGTCTCGGGTCACACAGCATAACCAGTTAAGCTACGCCCGTATCTTTAACGACTGTCGGGACAAGAAAGAAGAATTGACAATAACACGGTTGCTACCCCCCTCCCCTCCCCTTCTTCCTCCTCTTGACCTCTTCGTCTGCCCCTTCTTCGGGTATTTTCGACCATTGAAGCTCAGTCATAAGGCAGTGAGAGCTGTTACGACCTGCAATAACGTCGCGTCGTGAAAGGGAGGCGAGGAATCAATTTACTTCTATTATTTGTCAGAGGAGAGAGCGTGTGTGTGCGTCTCTCTCTCTCTCTCTCTCTCTCTCTCTCTCTCTCTCTCTCTCTCTCTCTCTCTCTCTCTCTCTCTCTCTCTCTTCTCACCTCTTCCTTACTCTTCCCCCCCCCTCTTCCTTAACTCTTCTTCCATCTCCCTTACTTTTTTTCCCTCTCCCCAACACCTCTACCCCTCCCCTCTCCCCAACACCTCTCCCCTCTCCCCTCCCCTCTCATCGACATCTATGTTTTATGTCCATCTTGTGATTGTCGGATTTCGTTTATAGAAATAAAATTAAAAATGACAAATTACCCCTCTTCCCCTGTCCTCCTCCTCCTCCTCCTCCTCTCCCCCCTTCCTTTCTCTTTTCTCCTACTTTTCCTTCCTGACATTCTCCCCTTCCTCACTCCTCCCATCCTCACCTTACTCTTCTCAATCTCCTTTTCCTCCTCTTCCTCCTCCCATTTATCTCCTCCTGCTCCTCCCTCTTATCTCCTCTTCCCTTCCTCCGTCTTCCTCCCTCTTCTCTCCTCTCCTCTTCCTCCTCATTACCACCACCTTTCCGCCTTTTCGCTCTGGCTCGCTGTCGATTCTGATTTCATCTACACAAAAGGCAGAAAGCAGCGCGGAATTTCTGGCAGTAGGATTTCCATATGTAAAAGGAAAGTCATCAGGACGAAGCGGCGTTGAGTTACCAGAAATGTGTAGCGGCGCTTTTTGTCGCTTTCTGAACGTGTGTCTGTTTTAGGATGGTGGTGATGGTGTAGGATGATGGTGAAGGCTGGTGATGGTGCTGTAGGACGGTGGTGATGGTGAAGGATGGTGGTAAAGAATGGTGGAAGTGGTGTTGTAGGATGTTGATGGTGTAGGATGATGGTGGTGCTGTAGGACGGTGGTGATGGTGAAGGATGGTGGAAGTGGTGTTGTAGGATGGTGATGGTGTAGGATGGTGTTGGTGGTGAAGGATGGTGATGGTGTAGGTTGATGGTGGTGGTAGTGGTGATAATGATAGTGGTGGTGATGATGAGAGAGAGAGAGAGAGAGAGAGAGAGAGAGAGAGAGAGAGAGAGAGAGGCTAATTTTACACAACATCCGGCATTTTTCATCTGTCACTGAGGGGGGGGGGGGTAAGTGTGACCCAGGACGGCTGACACGACACCTGTGACCTTTGACCGCATCAGGTAGGTCGGCGACATTAACCCCAGGTCAGTCGGTGTTAACCAGAGGCTTGTCTTACACGCTGCAGGTCACAGGTCGATCATATGAGGGTCAAGGGATCACCTGAAGATTAGCCCCCCTAACACCTCTTACTCCTCTTCCTACTCCTACTCCTCTTCTTCCTACTTGTCCTCTTCTTACTCCTCCTCCTCCTCCTCTAATCCACAGTCAAGGCGTGTGTTTGAAGGTTGAATAGAACCTCTCTCTTGAAGGCTTTAAGACCACAGAACCACCCGCTTTAAGACCACAGAACCACCCGCTTTAAGACCACAGAACCACCCGCTTTAAGACCACAGAACCACCCGCTTTAAGACCACAGATCCACCCGCTTTAAGACCACAGAACCACCCGCTTTAAGACCACAGATTCACCCGCTTTAAGACCACGGAACTTCCCCCTTGAAGGCTTTAAGATCACAGAACTTCCCCCTTGAAGGCTTTAAGACCCCCCCCCCCCCCTGGCCCTGAGATGGCTGTTGTCTAGGTCTTGGTGACGTAACTTGTCGTTGTGATGCGTTTAATTATCGACGACTTGGGATGCAAAGCCGTTCATTCAGGCTGACGGGGCGGGGAGAGAGAGAGAGAGAGAGAGAGAGAGAGAGAGAGAGAGAGAGAGAGAACGCTACAAATACAGGACCCAGAGAACGCCTTTACCTCTGGAGAACAAAAATAAGAACGCTTCCATCACATGAGTTCATCAAGGGCTGCGTTTTCTCCTCCCAACAACAAACAAGAAAGAAGAAAAAGAATGAAAAAAACAAAGAATCCTATTGGGTGTTGTGATTG
>CAUDMG010003559.1:1005000-1012500 GCA_958450375.1 Homarus gammarus | reverse complement strand
CGCTGCCGCAGTGCACTTAAAGTAGACGGAAGATAACGAATATATATTTTTTTTTTCGGAATTAGTCTGAGTTTTTGAACGCGGCCAATTTATTTTTTCTGCCTTAAACTTTTGTCTCAACACAACTGTCTGGTTTTTATACAGATAGAAGCCACTTTTCCGGCACTTTGAAGGCTTAGGTCCGTTCACACAATCCCTGATCGTCACCGAGTAAATCCACTTTCACCTCGAGTCGTTAATACCGTCTCACGTAAGTCACCTAATAATACCACGTTACGTACCCGTCACTTCCTATTAAGTCACAGCTACCGTCACCACGTCACCGTAACCCGTAAATAATGACCGTCACTATTACATAATCTCTTTGATCTCTTAACCTCATCGTCTCCTTCAGGATCTTCAGGATAACCTCTCCTCCACCTCCAGGACACAACCTCCTTGCTTCCTCTTAAACCCTTTCCTCCCACTGTCTCCCGGACGGCTCTCCCAACACCCAACACGTCCTGTGCACCTCCTGGAAAAATATTATTCTGGAAACGTATTTCGGCATCAGAGAACCTGAGAGTGTCTGTGGCAGCCATCAAGAGGTGTGGCCGTCTGGTCTGGTCGTGCTCCCGTCCATCTTAGTTACCCAAGCTGGCTCGCTCCATCACAGCTTCTGGGTAGTTGGCCGCCGCTCACCCTAGAATTTCTGGCCAAACTTCACTCAGCTCATAACCACAACACTGAACTTTTCGGCGAGACTCTGGAGGCTTCCTTCGGGCTCCTGGAACTAAGGAACATTCTCCAAAGTTCAACATTCGCGACGACCAGCACAATCAGGCCATTAACAACATTATAACCTTATTGAAAGATAAACAAGAACCCTTTGTAGTGAGTGTGTGTGTGTGTGTGTGTGTGTGTGTGTGTGTGTGTAACTCTTATCAAGTAAAAATTTGGTAAGAAACGAGCATTACCAGACACGCAACCACGTCTCCTGGCCACGGAGCTGCACACACCCGACACGGAGCCTAACCTAACCTCTCGCCCGGCAGTATTCACCTCGAGCATAAACCCGTGACGAAGGACCACTCACGTCACCCCTCAACACAAGAGTACCTCACCCTCAACCCACGCCTCCACGCACTCATAAACCTTACCCCACGCCTCCAACATACTCACACCTCAACGCTCAGACACACGCCCTCACTCACCACGCCCACATACTTACAATACAACCAAAAACATCTATGCGCCACGCCCTCATCATTAAAGATTAGATATTAAACCATATTATAATCTTCGTATAGGGGGTCACGTTCCAATATCACAGCCGACATGACATAAGGGAATATTAGGCCATAGACACACTGTTGACGTGTACTGTAGCTACATAGTCACATAAATCACCCCCCCCCCCCTAGCTGATTTTACCTGAAGATTAATTACCATAACCTAACCTAACCTAATCTAACCAAACCAAACTAATCTAGCCCAACCCAACCTATCTTAACCTAGGAAGTGTCAGGGTGATTAATCTTCAGGTGAGAGAGAGAGAGAGAGAGAGAGAGAGAGAGAGAGAGAGAGAGAGAGAGAGAGAGAGAGAGAGAGAGGCCCCAATCTTCAGGTAATCCGCCGAGCATATTAATAGAGTTCTCACCTGTTCTCCCATTGTCAGGTAAATTGATCCATCTCCATTAACTTAATTAACAATATTTTACCTAACATACGGTACGGTTCCATTATTCACCATTAGCGTAAAATTACATTGGTTCTTCCCTACATGAATACTGAAGCCTCAATCACGTGTCCGTCTGGTTACTTATTTATTTATTTTTCGATGCGTATATAAAGGCTGAATGGGTTTAACTTTTTGAATATTCATGATTTGTGATTGTTTGAGTCTGTTGTGTTGGGAGGTAGTAACATACCGTGTGTGTTGTGTTATGGTGTGTTGTGTTGCTAAAGTGTTGTGTTGTGTTTCTAACGTATTGTGTTGTGTTGTCTTAAAACTTCACTTTTATTTTTCAGACATATTTCACAATATATCTGACACGTTTAACACGACGTAACAGCTCTTTAACACGGCGTAACAGCTCTTTAACGTACCCAAATGTTTCTTTTATACTGTACCCAATACCACTGCCCTGGGTACGTGGCCTTTCATCTCCACCACTACCCACACCCCCTGTCGGGAGTCCCAACCCCAAACGTCCACACGACTTTCCACCCCCGACAGGGCAGCACAACACCCCCTACGAGACAGCCCGCTAAACAAGATAGAGTTAAGATGTGTTGGCTGGAGTTAAGTTCATGTTAACTTAATCTTAAGTTACGGTAAGTTCAGGCGTTTTATGTTTTTATTTTATTTAGTACGTTTCTTTTTCCCTCCCTCCCTCCCTCTCTCCTTCCCACTCACTCTCTCTTCTTCCTTCCTTCCCTCTCACTCTTCACCACTCCTTCCCTCACCCACTCACTCTCTCCATCACTCAGCCTCCCTCTCACTCTTCTTCCCTACCTCTCTCCTTCCTTCCATCTCTCACCAAATATTCCTTCTCAGCCCGAGCACCATAAAAGACTGTGCAGACTGCCGACTCGATTGCCAATTACGAGTCAGGAGGAAGGAAGGGAGAGCGGGCAGCAAAGAGTTAAGGCAACGAAGCTAAAGCGATCATTACTAAACTGACAGCTATAAGACATGTAATCTACCTGTAACTGTAATATTATCTGAAATTATACAGGTAAAACAATTAACAAGTATAATTCTACCTCAATTTGTATAAAAAAACAGTGAAATACATAAATTAACTAAGAACAAAATAGGCACGAGAGGCCAGGTCGCTTACAAAACAAAAATAATAATTATACACCAGCTGCCGTATTTAAATTCTCGGTCAAGGTTAAAACAAAATATAATTAAAAAATACAACATCTTGCTTTTAATTCCGCTAACTTGATCCAACTCATTTGCATATTCATTAGTTAAAGGAAAAAGCTTATAAAATAGGCGACTTCCTTCCTCTTAAATTTCCGGTAGTGCTCCGCCTTCCCGCCTAAAGTGACGTCATTATGCTGCGGTCAACTCACACACACGTAAAAATTTTCATCGTCTTTTCTCTCATCTCCCTCCCACCGTCTCTCCCCTCCACCATCTCATTTCCCATCTTTAGTCTCTCGGGTAGGACTGTCTCTCACCCATTTGTCTCCAGCCTCGAGATAAGTCACTCAATGGCCCGGCGAGGGAGAGAAAATGGCATCTTGTTATGGCCTCAAACTTTGCTTCAGGAACTGGTCGTGTTGAAGACCAAGTTTACCTGTGATTAGTTTATTACCTGCTGCTGCTCCCCGCTGTACTCCCCTCTCCTGCTGCTGCTCCCCGTCGTACCCCCTCCCCCTGCATCTCCCCGTTGTGCCCCCCTTCCCCTGCTGCTGTTGTTGCTTCTCCCCGCTTTACCCCCCTCCCCCTGCTGCTGTTTCTTCCCGCTGTACTCCCCTCCCCTTGTTGCTGCTTCTTCCCGCTGTACCCCCCTCCCCCTGCTGATGCTCCCCGCTGTACCTCTCCTGCTGCTGCTGCTGCTGCTCCCCGCTGCACCCCTCTCCCTGCTGCCATATCACACACTTTGGCTGGGGCTCCTGGGTCATCAAGTGGCCATGTGTCAACCTACAGTGGCCATGTGTCAACTTACAGTGGCCATGTGTCAACCTACAGTGGCCATGTGTCAACCTACAGTGGCCATGTGTCAGCTTAGAGTGGCCATGTGTCAACCTACAGTGGCCATGTGTCAACCTACAGTGGCCATGTGTCAACCTACAGTGGCCATGTTTCAACCTACAGTGGCCATGTGTCAGCTTAGAGTGGCCATGTGTCAACCTACAGTGGCCATGTGTCAACCTACAGTGGCCATGTGTCAGCTTAGAGTGGCCGATGCAAAGTCTGGCCAGGCGGTGTGTCCCACCTCCATGCCTTACAGGGATGGGTCCAGGCGTGAACCTCTCTTATAATCAACAGTAAAGAAAAAAGTTGAAGTCTGCCCAATATACTGTACTTCTATTTCATCTACTTTACTTCTTCCTTTACGAAGGCTACATGGCCAACCAACCTCCCTCAAGTAAGAGCCAACCTCACTCCTCCATGTGTGATGCCCTGCCACACTAGCCTGATGGTATTTCCTGCCCCTCTCTGCCCCGCCCCGCCCCGCCCAGCCCCGTCCCGCCCTCGCTGTTGCTATCCACAAAAATCTCTCTCTCTCTCTCTCTCTCTCTCTCCTCTCTCTCTCTCATTCCCTCTATTCCTCCTTCCTTTAATCTATATTATTCCAGTTCCAACATTCCTCCTCTTTTTTTTCTCCCTCTTATTTCCCTCCCCACCAATCTTATTTACAGTAATGAGTTATAAAGCAGAATAACAAGAGCGAGAAGCTACAAATTGGCCCCAGGGTGAGCTAACAAGGCCGCTTCATCAGGGGAATCACCTCATTAGCGTGGACCAGGTCATTAGTGCAGCACCCGACCCGACCACCACCACCACCACCGACGTATTCATAACAGTCGGGCTTGGGTAATAATGCGTTCTCATTGCCGGGGGGAGTGGAAGGGGGGGAGAAGAGAAGGGGGGAAGAGAAAGGGGGAAGGGGAAGAGAAGGGGAGAAGGGAGAGAGGTAGGGGGAGGGGAGAAGGGAAGGAGGGAGAATATATTAACGGAGGGGGTGGAGATCCTGTGATTGGTCGGGTTACCGTGTCAAGCTACCATGACGTCGACCCAAACAACAACAACAAGTACTAAACTTTTTTTTTTGGTTTCAATGGATTTATAAAAAAAATCAAATCAATGCTAATAACAGGCAGCTACCACACAGGGAGGTACTACCGCCTGGGAAGACATTGGAAGCATAATGTGTTGTCTAATGGTCGACCCTACTGCCATATGTGACCAAGTCCCAGGTTGCTCATCTGACTTTCTGCCTCATTTACACACAATTGCAGGGTCAAAATTGTTTCTCTTACTATTGACAACACAACATACATATATTGTTTCTCACAGTTATTTATTTTCGTATTTTATTATTATTATTACATTTTCGTCCCCCAGGCCCCGATGTGGGTCAATTATCACACGTACACAGTATATGCTAATTATATCACATGTAATGCACACGTCTGCTCATACGTACATAACAAATGCTAATTCATGTACACCTCCCAATGCTAATTATGTACACAACAAATACTAATACGTACACATTATGCTAATCTAGACACAGCCAGAGATAACACGTACATAACAAATACTAATTGGCACACACACACACCTTACACCACCTGGCAGCTATGAATGTTAATTACCGGTGATAAGGAGGTGAGTGGGATAGGGAGACCGACTATCTCTAGGTGACCTGGTGACGGAGGGCATGGCTGTGGTGACCTGGTGACGGAGGGCATGGCTGTGGTGACCTGGTGACGGAGGGCATGGCTGTGGTGACCTGGTGACGGAGGGCGTGGCTGTGGTGACCTGGTGACGGAGGGCATGGCTGTGGTGGCCTGGTGACGGAGGGCATGGCTGTGGTGACCTGGTGACGGAGGGCGTGGCTGAGGTGACCTGGTGACGGAGGGCATGGCTGTGGTGACCTGGTGACGGAGGGCATGGCTGTGGTGACCTGGTGACGGAGGGCGTGGCTGTGGTGACCTGGTGACGGAGGGCATGGCTGTGGTGGCCTGGTGACGGAGGGCATGGCTGTGGTGACCTGGTGACGGAGGGCATGGCTGTGGTGACCTGGTGACGGAGGGCATGGCTGTGGTGACCTGGTGACGGAGGGCGTGGCTGTGGTGACCTGGTGACGAAGGGCATGGCTGTGGTGACCTGGTGACGGAGGGCATGGCTGTGGTGACCTGGTGACGGAGGGCATGGCTGTGGTGACCTGGTGACGGAGGGCATGGCTGTGGTGACCTGGTGACGGAGGGCATGGCTGTGGTGACCTGGTGACAGAGGGCGTTGCTGAGGAATTCCTTGTTGTGTGCTGATGACCGAGGTTGGTGACGGAAGAACGTCCTGGTGGACACACACACACACACACACACACACACACACACACACACACACACACATCTTTTGAGAATATCAGAGAAGACTTGCTGGTCCTCTCACACAAAGCCGACGAGACTTTGTGAGGATTTGTGAAGAGCTGTCTGGAGGAGGGAGGGGAAAGAGAAGGACTGATACAACCCTCTCCCCTCCCTCACCCTATCCCCCACCTAGGCTATGAATATGCTAACTACCCCTCTCCACACCCACACACGCCCACCCTGACGCCCAAGCCCACCAACAGAGTGAACGTCAGCGTCTGGCCCGGCCGTGTTCGTAGACCTATTTGAATTGATCTGGAATTCCAATGTGTTTTGTCAACCGCCTCTACTGCCTCTTCTGACTTCACTAGTGGATGTCCTTTCCTCCTTAACGCGTGAGGGATATTTTTTTTTATGGTTTAACGTCGTCAGTCATCACGCTCTTGTTGATCTTTGTTTACTCCTCTTTATTCTGTTTTAATTCCTTCTTTCGCTCTTTTAGAGATTTATTATTACGAGAGAGAGAGAGAGAGAGAGAGAGAGAGAGAGAGAGAGAGAGAGAGAGAGAGAGAGAGAGAGGCGGACGTTGTTACTAGTACGAGTGACTTTCATACACGGACTCGACCTTGGTACACACAAAAGGAGTATTTATAGCAAATAATAACGTCCTTAACCTACATGGTCCTTCCTGTAACACACACACACAAGCTAGCGGGAGACCACATCATCACAGACAGACAGACAGAGACGAACACAGACAGACAGAGACGAACACAGACAGACAGACAGACACTACCTAGCCACCGTACCATGAAGGACATATTTATACGTGGATTAAAAGTTGTAATGAGTTCCTGATGAACCAAGAGTAGAACCGGAGCAATATACCCGGAGTAGAACCAATAGAACCGTAGCTATATACCCGGAGTAGAACCAATAGAACCGGAGCAATATACCCGGAGTAGAACCAATAGAACCGTAGCTATATACCCGGAGTAGAACCAATAGAACCGGAGCAATATACCCGGAGTAGAACCAATAGAACCGGAGCAATATACCCGGAGTAGAACCAATAGAACCGGAGCAATATACCCGGAGTAGAACCAATAGAACCGGAGCAATATACCCGGAGTAGAACCAATAGAACCGGAGTAGAACCAATAGAACCGGAGCAATATACCCGGAGTAGAACCAATAGAACCGGACCTATATACCCGGAGTAGAACCAATAGAACCGTAACCTGGCGAAGAACCACTTTATGGGCGACATTAGTATGCATTGGTAGTGCATGGTAATCCTTCTCGACCGCTGGGGGAGAGAGAGAGAGAGAGAGAGAGAGAGAGAGAGAGAGAGAGAGAGAGAGAGAGAGAGAGAGATGTGTACGAGGGCAGGTGTCTCGAGGTTGTGCTACTTAGAAAAGAGGAAAATGCTACTTATAAACAGAGAAGGTACATATTACT